>VZTT01050247.1:0-10078 GCA_013400855.1 Buphagus erythrorhynchus
CCAGCCCAGCCCAGCCCAGCGCTCTCCCGCACGCTCACTGTGTTCCTGGTCTAACCTATTCCCAGGGATGTGCACTGAGCCTCCTTCCCAGGAGCCCCACCCTCTTCTTGCGCATTTTATTCCAGTTCTTTGTGCTCCTCACAAAAAAGCTTCCCCAAATCTCCCTTGCTCCTGCTGAGGTTGTCCTCTCTGTGGGGTCTTTCCCGTGTTGCTGGGGTAGGATCTGATCCCACCTGGTTCTTTTCTCCTGAGCCTTCATTTGCATCGCTCCACATCTTCCTGGAAATCCAAGCCCAAATCCCTAATCTTACCTGCACTGAATAATACGCCAGAGCCTGGATGCTTCCGCTCACCCCTGCAAGGTAAACATGCCAGCATTTTCCAGGCTTTCAGAATTCATGGGAATGTGGAAAACCCCACACCTGACAAACCCCATCTTTCTGAGCTGCTGCCTTTTCCCCTACCCACCTTCCTTTGAGTTCCTGCAGCTTTGAAACTGTTTTTGGAGTTCTAAAATGCTGCCAAAATTTCTCCTGGATCAGGAGGGAGAGGAACTTTGCTTTGTAGTCCCCAAATTGCAGGATGGGAGCAGGTGGAGCTCAACATGGAAGCATCCCTGGCGGGTGGTAGGCTGGGTGCTATCAATGAAGCTCGTTTCAAAATCCCATTTCCAGTGTAAATGGAAGCTTGACCAAGAAAAATGGATTTTTAAGTGGGAATAAAAATCATTGAGCTGTGTGGAGTCTAATAAATACTCACTTTGGGAAACCAATGGCTGGTTTGCAGCTTAGGCTGGAGATGCTTTTTAAAAATCCATCATTCACCCGCAGTGAAAGGCAGTATAATTCTCAGGGATTCTCCTTCAGGCAGGGACAGTTTTCCTCAGGATCCTCTCTGCATCCCGAAAGCTTGACCTTGCTTCATGCCAAGCAGGGAAAGTGACACCCTATGATTTTTGTATCACAAATGGAAAATCCATAGTGTTTTGGAATAAACAGCGCTGGCCATTAGAGAGTCTATTTGATTACCATTTGGTTACAACTGCATAAGGAACAGCTCCAGTGGAAAAAAAAATGAGGCAGCAGTAACAGTCAATCGTCACTTTTTTTTTCCCCTGCCTGGAAAACTTGGAATTTTATGGCCTATGAGCCACAAATTAGAATTGCAGGCAACAGATAAAGCTTGGCTATAAATCCAGCTAATGCCAGTGCCTTTTGGCAGCTGCAAGGTGGAGTTTGTTAAAGTGCCCCTGTCAAAATGGGCCTGAACAGGATCTTTCCCACCAGCCAGGATCACTAGGTGGGTCTGGATCCCTTTGGAAGAATGGAGCATCCCTGGTGCAGCAGGCAAGTCCTGTCCCCTGGGTAGGAACAAAAGAGGAGGCTGCTGCTCCTGTGGTCAGCACGTGCCATGCCAGGAGGCTCCTTCAGCCTTTCCCGCAACACTGTCCTTTTCCATCCTTCCCCAGGAAAGAGGATTTCTTAGCCATGTCTCCAGAAAATGAATCCCTGTGCCTGTTTGTCCTTCCTCACAGGAAATTGTCCCTTCTTTCTGGCCTGTGGCTGCACTCCCAGCTCTCCCTCATGCCACGCTGCAGGAGCAGGGCACAGCCCTCTCCGAGTGTTTCATCCGCAGGGGCCAGGATGAGGTCTCTGGATGGAAAAAATGCTTCAGACATCCCAGACTGGAGTGAATTGCTCAAAGATGTTGCCACTTTAGGGCTGGTGAGCTGGCCTGCCAAGTCTCCCAGTGCTGCTCCAGAAGGATCTGGGACCTCTGGCATATCTGTCTGCGTAACCCAGGGCAGCTCCATGCATGACACTCCCATCTTTTAGGAAGGAACCCAAAAAGTCTCAGCTTGGATTTTTCAGTGCCCACCCGTGGTGTTTGTTCATGGCTAGGGCTGCTTCCAACAGGAAACAGGAACAGCCTCAGGCAGTGGCTGCTCTTCCAGGAGCCAAGAAAGGGCAGGAATGGCTGTGCCACCATTCGGGATGTCTGGGACATCACATCTGGGACCTTGTGAGGTCTCGCTCTGAGTCAGTGCAAGGCCATGCTCTTAGGAGCAGAGAGAGTTGGGGCTTTTCCATTCCTACTTAGGCACTTTCAGAGGCCCTTAAATGTCTGAGGTGTCAGGGGAACGTGTGTTCTCAAATCACTGATGGACATTGGGAAGACCTGTCACCTCCCAAGCCATCAGGACAATTCTCTGAGCTGGTTGTTCTGTTGTTGACCATGGAGGGTGGCTTTGGACAAGGGCCCGGAGTGGCAGGATAAGGGGGAATGGCTCCCTAATGCCAGAGGGCAGGGTTAGATGGGATATTGGGAAGTAATTTCTCCCTGTGAGGGTGGGCAGGCCCTGGCACAGGGTGCCCAGAGAAGCTGTGGCTCTGTGGCTGCCCTGGATCCCTGGCACAGTCCAAGGCCAGGTTGGACACTGGGGCTTGGAGCAGCCTGGGATAATGGAAGGTGTCCCTGCCCATGGCAGGGGTGGAATGGAATGAGCTTTGAGGTTCCTTCCATCCCAAACCACTCCAGGATTCTGTGTTTGATGTGTGCAATCCTGCTGGTTTGTCCTGCAGGGCAGCAGCATCTTTGCCCAGCTGGGGAGCCTGCAGAATAATTTTCCTTGGATATTCACAGACAGCAGAGAAGGATGCCAGGGAGCGTGAGGGGAACTTTGAGTCCTCACATCCTGCCTTGGGTTTGTCAAGCCACTAGTTCTGTTGCTCACCAGCACTCCTGGACCCCTGAGATCACTTTCAGATCGAAGGCAGGACTTCCAGGGGGCACAGAGCCATTTCAGAGTAGCCCAGAATCATTCTTAAATTTATTTCCTTATGAAAAATGAGAAAGAATTGGGCTTTTTTCCCTGGTTTTCCATGCCAGCATCATTGATGAAGTATGGTGTACAGGGAAATGTATTTCCTAAACCTCCAGGATATCTTTCAAATTTTTTTTTATTAGAGTAATTCCTGGACAGCACCCAGGGTTTGAAAGACAGATTTAGGAATAAAATCCACACAGGGCCCACAGTGATAAGACCAGTTTTGCTGGTTGACTTGGGAACTAATGCACTGCATGCCAATTATACACATTTCTTCCCTTTTTTTTTTTATTCCCATTAACCATCACCATTAGCATTTGGACTCAAACAAACAAACAAATAAGCCCATTTAAATCCCGGGGTTTTTTCCCGTCCCTCCAGCCATGAATAATTACAAAATAATCACCAAAATCTGGTTTCGTTCGGCGAACGTTTCCAGGTTTTGTTTTCTTTTTCAATAATCCCGGGTTCCAGCAGTTGCACTAGCCCCTTGCTTTTATTTTTTGGGAGGTAATTTCAGCTAGTCACATTCCCTGATGCCTGGCACAGCACGATCAGGGAGCATGTGAGTTTCTTTTAATGTATTTCATCTTGACAGGGAACTTTTCCCTATCGTCCCTCATGGCCTGAGCACGCAACTTTTCCGAGAACGTGGCCCCAAACTCCAGCCCCGCTGCAAAAGTGGCAACATCTGCTGGCAAAGCAAGCTTGCTCCCACTTAAAATGCTGGCAGGACCTAACAGGGCCTTAAAAAAATTCCTTTAATTGGGCTAATTGCATGTGGCTGAAGCCATGTTGAAGCTCAGCTCCGAGTTCAGCGTTTGGTTTATGTGATTTGGGGTCACGTGAGTTCAGGAAAAAAACCCACCCTGCTTACCTGGTTTCCTTTTCCTTGCTCCCCAGGTTTTTCTTTGTGCTTCAGTTTCACCCCAAAGGGAAGGCAGAATTTGCTTCATTTTGAGCTCAAATGGGAAAAAACCTGGATTTCATCTTGTTTTCACTCAGTGGGATAAGTGATGTCCTGTGTAGCAGCACTTGCTGTGCAGTGCAAGCCTGTGGAGGGCAAGCAAAGCTGGCAGAGCAGGCAGGAATATCAAATTCAAGCAAATAAAGGAATTTTCACCCAGTTGCATTGTGCTGCCTTTATATGGAGGCAGGAGCCTGCCTTGTGTCAGACCCCAGGTGCCCAAAATGAAGGTTTTCCTTGTTCTATTATCAGAAAACCCAGTGGTGCCTTAAGATACCATTGTGCTGCTCAATCCAGGGAAGATGGGAGAGGGTCCCCAAACAGGCTGTGCTATTTCATTGCTGAAAGCACTCCTCTGGCCCTGGGAAGCCTGTTGGGAATAACATCACTTGGCCCGTGCTCCTTTGGCAAGGACGTTGTTTTCACATCAATCCCTTTAAAATGGTTTTAGGGTTTTCCCCAAGATGCTGCTTGCTAATTTTGTGTAAGGACACACGCACACACACAGAGACAGAAGAAAAGTGGAGGTTTGGGGGAAGAGGGGGTGGGGAATTCTGGGGGACTGAGAGAGGGATGTGGGTTGGGAATGTTGCACAGTCTCAGGGCTCAGAGTGCCAATACCACAAAGGAGAAGAAATATTTCTCAGGCTCAGGAATACCTTTTTCTTCTTCCAGACTCTTTTTCCTGTTTCTTTCCCTTGTCCCTTCCTTTTTTCTTTCCTTGCTGGGACCTCAGGTCTTCCCTTGGTTCCTGGGACTCCAAAAGGGAACCCTTGGCTGGTCCCAAATGGAGGAGGATTGCTCAGGAGGTCCTTTCTGCTCTAACATGGATATCCCACTATAGAGGCTGCCAGATCCCAGCTTTTCAGGGATCCCTTGAAGATGCTGAGGATCTCCCTGTGTTGTATGAGGTCTCCTCTTGTTTCCTGGCTGGAACCTCGGGACCTCTCTTGGTGCCTGGGGCTCTGATGGTGAACCCTTGGCTGGTCCCAAATGTGGGAGGTGTGATCCAGTCAAGAGATTCCTTGTGTTCAAACATGGACATCCCACTGCAGGAGGCTGACAGACCCTAACTTTTGAGGGAGAAAAATTGCATTTTAAGCCTTCTGAGGTGTTAGGGATCTCCCTGTGTCCTATCAGGCACATGGAAGTCCTACCAGGCCTCATGGAAGAGGGAGAGGAAGCATTTATGGGACAAAAATATACCCAGGAATGTATTTCAAGGTGCTTTCCTTAAGTCCCAACCCCTGGTTACCCAAGTCTTTATTTTCCATGGATTTTCCTCATGAAGAGTGTTGTGAGAAGGTGCTCCTGGAAAGAGAGGAAGGCTGAATTAAACAACGATTGAAGCCTTGCAGCCAATGTGGGAATGAGGCCAGTGTCTGGAAGGAAAAATATTATTAATAATTATAGGAAGAAGATGGCCAAAGTCAGAAACATGTTCTGAACTCCTCCAAAAATAGTGCAAAAAGAGATGCCAAACCCAACAAGTGAAGTAAAGATTTGAGGGCAGGGCAATGTGCTGAGGAGGGAAATTAAAAGGGCGAGAGGAATCTCAGACAGTGACACTGTGGCCTCACGAACTGAGCTGCTTTCTGGGCTCAGGAGGACCAGAAGGTGATTCTGGCCTTCAGGAAGATGAGCAGCCAGTGAGAGATGCTTGTTCTGAGATGGCAGCCCCAACCCTGGCTGCCAGAGGTGACAAATGGGGGAACAAATGCTTCACTCTTGTGGAATGATGGCTCTTCTCTCCTGCTTTTGCTGCCCTGGAGTGAGCTGGGGACATCTGGGGTGCTCTGCTTGCCTTTTCTGCTTTAGAAAGGATGAAGACTTTTGGGACAGGCATTAAGTGCAGATACATCCCTAATATCTGCTTAAAAAATTAAAATAAACCTATTGATCCGTGCTGGTGCCCCGGGCAGCCACAGTGCCGAATTCCCAGCTCCCATTTCTCTTCCTTCTGGAGCATTTCGGGTTCCTCAGCTGTGCTCTGTGTAATCCCTGGCTCTGGGAGGGAAGGAAGGCAGCGCCCTGACCACACACAGGCTCCAGGCTGCCCTGAAGAGCCCCAGGAGCTTCCCAGCCACCAGCACCAACCCTACGGAGCAGCCGGGGGCAGGGACAGCTGTCCAAACAGAGGGACACCTGTGCAGGGAAGGCCAGGGCAACCAGAGACATCCCTGGCTCCAGAGGTGGCTCCCTGAACCTGCCCTTCTCCTTTGATCTCCGCCCGAGGTCTGTGTGTGCTCTGCTCCCCTTTAGTGCTGAGAGAGGGAGGCTGTGGGAGCCTGGGATGGGGATGGAGGGAGGAGAGGACAGTGGGGGTACAGTCCAGGTTTTGATGTGCTGATGGAGCTGAGGGATTTCTTACTCTCCTCTCTTTTTCTCTCCTTTCATCCAGCCTCTGCTGCTCCACTTCAACCCACCTTTGTTTCCTCCCTCTTCTCTCCTGAGGTGAATCTGATCTCTGCTCCACCTTGGAATTACTGCTTGGAGCTGGCAAGGGCATCTGAGTGTGTATCTTTCCTCCAGGCACTCAGCATTCCCCAAGAGGCTCTTCTTTTCCCCATCCCCCTGGGGACCAAGCTAGGAGGGAGAGCCACCACTTTTCCCATATTTTCCTGTATTTTCCCACTTTTTCCTATATTTTTCTGCATTTTCCTGTATTTTCCCGCATTTTCCTGTATTTTTCTGCATTTTCCTGCATTTTGCCTGTTTCCAGCTATATTTTCACACCTATGGTTTACTCTTCCCTACAGGAGTTGTTGTGTCCCAAGAATCCCGCCTTTGTGTGGGTACTCCCATTTCCCATCTAAAAAGCANCAGGTTAAATAAAACAACCCTCTCATGCTCTCTGGGAGAGACATTGGAATAATGGAATTCCTCAGGCTGGAAAAGACCTCCAAGATCACCAAATCCAATCTGTTGACATTGACATAATTTCTTTTTCTTCCCCCCCACCCCCCTTTCTCACATATTCATTCAGCATAAAACTGACATATTCCTGAAATCTCCCTTGGGTTTGACACCTAGAATTTCCCTCCCTTGGATTTTGGGATGACCAAGCCAAACAACTTTTCCAGAGCTTCTCTAGGCATTGGCTGGGGAGAGCAATCCAGCATGGAATATGGAATGGATGGGTTCCTCAGATTTGTAAGGGGAATCATTCACCCTTTGGTCAAGGTTTGTGCGTGCTCTGCTCCCCTTTAGTGCTGAGAGAGGGAGGCTGTGGGAGCCTGGGATGGGGATGGAGGGAGGAGAGGACAGTGGGGGTACAGTCCAGGTTTTGATGTGCTGATGGAGTTGAGGGACTTCTTACCCTCCTCTCTTTCTCTCCTTTCATCCAGCATTTCTGTCTGCTATACATGTTCCCCTTTACACCATGCCAGAACTCTGACAGAAGGGAAGGGCAGGGGAGGGGTAGGGGAGGGAAAAAAGTTCTCTGTAAAGTTTCTGTTCTGGAGAGAAAACAGGACTTTATCAAAATATTAGCAGAGCACCAGCTGGTGCCGATTAGCAAAGCCCTGGGTGAGAGTTTTCCATTTACCTTGTGCTGTTTTTCTTTCCCTGAGCTGCACATGCTCTTTCCCAAAGCACGAAGGTTTTGGCCACCGAGGTTCATCCAGCTTGAGAGCCGTTTCATTTTTCAAAAATGCAGAGTCCACCCAAGCTGCACTCAGAAATTGCAATGTCCTATCCAAAGCCTGGCTGGCCTGGGGGACCAAGTCCCATCCCTACAGGCTGGCTGGATAATGAGGGATGAAGGGTCACAAGGACTAAAAATGTCCTCACACAACAACTAAAAGCATTGTACAGACACTCATTAACCAAACATCATGGCTGGGTGATTTTCCCCACAGCCAGCAAAGGTGCCAGTGGCAGGCTGGACCTGATTCCCAAAGCACTTGAGGGCTCTGGACACCACCACTCAGCACCTTTTTTGCAGGAGATGCTGTTGCTACATCCTGGACTCCAGCCTGGTGCCGGGCTTTTGCAGAGGTGAGGAAAGTATTGCTCATTCATAAATGCGTGTTTTAAGGGATATTATTCCCAAATATTAAAGTAGAACCAGCTTTTAGGAGCAGGGGATAAAGATTTGGCCGGGAAGCCCTGAGCTGGAGGACCAATAACTTGGGAATTGCTCTGAAGTGTTTGATCTGTCTCGGGCCAGCAAACGCTGAGCCAGCGCCTGCCGTTAAGTGGAAGTTATTTTCTGCATCCACCAGAGTCCCATAAAACCATTTCCTCTGGGATCCACAGGGACAGCCAGGGCTGCTTTTTTTTGGGTTTTTTTTCCTCCCCCAACAATATCAATATGTAAGTGCTGAGGGAAGGAGCACGTGCTGTGTGACAGATTTAGGAGTAGCCTTAGGGCTCCATCACCTCTCTCCAAGTGGCTTTGCCAGAGTGCTGGAATTGCCTCCTATTCATCAGGAGGGAAGGCTGGTTTGGGGATTAACAGGCAGAGCTGGTCCTGCTGGAGTCTGAGTCCTACACCCACCTCTGCTGCAGGCTCCTTTGTCAGCTCCAGGGAACGAGGTAGTCCTGAAAGGTGAGGGAAAGAGCTTTTACCTGGGCTGTGGGGGAGCAGAGTCCTCATCCATGCAGGAATGAATCCTCACACGTGATTTTGCGAAACCTTCAGCTGCATTTTGAAGCATAACTGCACCTACTCACCACCCTTTGGTTCCTCTGGGGTTCCCAAGCCTGCTAGGAGCATATTCAACCGCAAAACATGCAGGATGGGTTGTGGCACAGTCTTTCAGATAATAATCCTGCAGGCCAGGAGTACATTGAATCATAAAATGAATGGTTTGGGTTGGAAGAGAGAGTTAAAGTTCATCCCATTCCACCCCTCCCATGGGCAGGGACATCTTCCACTATCTCAGGCTGCTCCAAGCCCCAATGTCCAACCTGGCCTTGGACACTTCCAGGGATCCAGGGGCAGCCACAGCTTCTCTGGGCACCCTGTGCCAGGGCCTGCCCACACTCACAGGGAACAATTCCTTCCCAATATCCCATCCATCCCTGCCCTCTGGCAGTGGGAAGCCATGTTCTCCTTGTTCTGTCACTCCATTCCCTTGTCCAAAGTCCCTCCCCATCTTCCATTCAGCATTTCACCATTCCCTTCAGGAGGGGGTTGCTTTGGCAATAAAAAACCGAAGGAGTGATGGGAGAAGCAACACCTCCACCTGTCAAGTGATGCCTTTCAGCTCCTGCGTTTGGCTGAGCCTTTTTTTTTTTTTTTTTTTTTTGGGATCTGGAAGTCCATTTGCAAAGGCTGAAGGGAAGAAAAACAGCCTTCTCCCCCTGCTGCCCCACCACCTAAGTGCTAAAGCAGATCCCAGAGGTGGAGCATGGGGAGGTGTAAGCAGGAGAAGACCTGGCAGGAGATCTTGTTCTCCGGTTGTGCCTGGGGGCTTTTCCCATCGGAGCCCCTAGAAGGTCAGCAGGGAAATGATTCCAACCCCAGGCTTTCCAGCTTCCACGCTAATTTAACCCAAGCTGTTTCCTAGTCTCTGAGAGGGGAGCAGGGATGAGGTTTGCAGATTGGAAGTGGGGGGGAGGAACTGCAAATGATCTCAGCAGTTTTACAGCCATCTCTTTTCCTGGCAGGACATGAGGGAGAGTGTCTCCCCGCCTCTGGGGTGGAAGGTGGAGGAATGCAAATTCTGGAACACTTCTCAGTTTGCCCTGATTGTCTTTCCTCCCCCAGCAGTTTTATTGGTGTCCGTAAATTCAGAGCTAATATTCCCACGTGCACTTTCACCCTCCATCCCCAGGGGATCCGCTCATCCCAAGGGATTGCTGGGTGTCCCAGAGAAGCCACCCTTACCCATCCATGCTGGCTCCAAAGTCTGTGGCAAGCAGCCACTGGGTGTCACCTCCACCTAGAGAGAAGAGAAATCTCTGGGAAAAAGTGTGTTTGAGGTGAATATTTACATGGAGTCTCTTTCGTCATCTGTGCCTCATCTGCTGTGCTCCTGTGCAAACACCTTGAGCAGAAGCAGCTGGGAGGGAGCCTGGGGCTGCAGGGGGTGGTCAGCAACCCTTTCCCACTGGAGACTTCCATCCCTTCCACCAGTAGCAGGGATCCTGCCTTTCAGGATCAGCTTTCCCCTCACAACAAAAATTCCATTCCACTGTGCCTCCATGTCCCGCTTGTCCCAAACCTATTGCCCATGGCTCATCATCTGCTTTAAAACCTCTGTGTGACACATCAGATCCTCAGGTCACAAGTGCCACCAGCTGGAGCCAGTTTTCCAGCAAGGGAAAAGCAAGGG
>VZTT01050272.1:0-11175 GCA_013400855.1 Buphagus erythrorhynchus
TTTTTTTTTTCTAAAGCACTGTATACTTTAATTAATAGTTTTTATATTTTAGAATAGCCAAAGGCAAGCTTCTTTAACCAGAAAAATGTATATATTGACACACCTTTGAGGCAGTAAACTTTCCTGCATATTAATATTGAACAGAAACTCATTAATTAGGCAGTCTCACACACATACACACACACACACAAATCTTCTGATAGAATAAGTGCATTGAAAGTTTTATATCACTTGGGACAAGTTCTGCCTGGAGCAAAGCTGCAAAGTTAATGCTCTGTATTAACTGCAGCAATCAACCCCCAAAATGGCTGCATCCCTCAAGGCCAGTCATTCCATTTGATCAGGTTGCAAAGCAAATTAGCATTCTCTTTGCCCTGGCTATGATGTTTCCTATTCTTTTCATGAATGATTTATTAGTGCCCCCTGTCCAGGATGTACTTGTTTTACCATCCACCTTTCCAGGGATGTTTGTCCCAGCAAAAGGTGTCCCCTGGGGTTTTGGTGCTGCCTGGAACCTGCACTGGGTGCTCTTCCCTGTCTTGCCCTGAAAAGCAGCACTTGCTATATGGTGACAGGAGTTTGCCTATTGATTTCTTTCCCACTCCTCTTCCGTCAAATTCTGGCTCCTTTATTTGGATAAAACCCCCTTTTGCAGAAAAGCTCACAGAATTCAGGGAAAGCTGTGCCTCTGCAAGGAGGTGACAGCCAAGGGCTGCAGAGGTGACTTGGGTGATCATCTTGGATGGTTTCTTGCAAAAACGCTTGGGAGGGAAGCAAGAAGTCCCACCTGGGGTGTTTGTCGTGTCCCCTGAGCTGTCACATAGGAACTGCAGGGCACAGTGGCTGCAGGGCTGCCCTGTGGGGCTGCCCCATCTCCTCATGGGCAGAGCTGAATGGGATGCAGCAGGACTCCCCCAGTCCCAGTGTGCTTGTAGGGGGAAGTGTCCAGTCCTGGAGTCACTGGAAATTGCCCTCCATTCTACACTTTAGGTAAAACCAAAAAGCATCTGCTGGAACAATCCTTGTCTTGGGGGTTCTTCAGCAGCTTCCATTTCTTAGTTAGTTTTGAAGGCAGCTGTAAAATCCAGTGTTGGAAGGATGCTTTCATCCTCTTCTCTCCCAAACCTCTACACTGGCTTGAAAAGGTTCTAGAAAGACAAAGTCCTCCCCACTTCTCTTTTCTCACTTCCTACTTCACGAAAACCTGGTATCAGAAAAACCCTGCCTGATTTCCAGGAAAACTCTGCTACAAGGTATGGAGGAGACAGTCACTGGCTAAAATCTGAGTCATCTTTCCCACACATTCCTGAGCTGAATCACTCTGGTAATCTCAACATAGATTTGTTTTTATTCTTTTTTTCTTTGTTCTTCTCCTGGAATTACTGACAAATACATGGAGAATCAATTCTAATGAGCTCTACTCACCTACTGTACAGACCAGATGCCTCGTGTGTTTTAAGAGGACTGAACTTCAGGAGGGTTCTCAGCATGAACATGAACTTCATCAGCTATATTTTGACTACCATGTAAACCTACACTGATTTTCATGAGTTATTGCTTATTTTCATCTGTGCAATCAAGCCTAAAATCAAATCTGTGTCTTCTGATGTCCAGAGAATGGTGACATGAGAACAGGGCTCATTAGCACTCATGGGAGATGCTGGTACAGCCTGGGAAGAGAATGTGCAGCTTCTGACTTCTTAAAATTTAATGACATAGTTTGTAGGGCTTTGATCCTCTAAGTTATCTTTACTTACAAGCAGACTCATGAAAGTCAATGGGACCTATTTAGAATATAGAAAGTTAAACAGAGGAGTCAGCCTGTGCAAGATCTATAGCAGCCAAACCAATATTGCCTTGTACAAATGCCACAAAATTTTCTAAAAATTAATAAATTAAAAAATTGCTTCCTTATCAACAAACATTGAAGGCAATTGGATTCTCTGTGGCTATTATGAGTGTCCCTCATGGGCAGGGGGGAGCTTTCAGCAATGGAGTTGAATACATTTATTTTGTATTTTGAGCTGCTCTATACATCTCTCCTGGTGGCTTAGTTTCTCTTTAAGATTCTTGAGGATGGGTCAATAATCCTATAGAATTGCTATAGCTGTCAATGAAGTGCCTCTGGCCATTTTCATAGGTTTTAGGCATAGCTTAACAACAATTTATTTGAGTGAAAACAGTGCAGGAATGGAAAAAATATTCCATGCCAGCTGGAGTTATGCCATGGGCCTCTCTCCTCTCCTCTCCGCTCCTCTCCTCTCCTCTCCGCTCCTCTCCTCTCCTCTCCGCTCCTCTCCTCTCCTCTCTATATTCCATTCTATTCCCATGCTCATCACCAAAGTATGTTGTCTCTTTGCTCAGACAAGCAGTTAATTTATTGAATTTTCTATCCTGGGATAAGCCCTGGAACCACATCCTCTGAAACCCAAGGGTGTTGTAGCTCCTTTGTCCCAAAGCCCAGGGATTTCACTCCTTCAGTTGAAGACCAAACCCTGCCTCTGCACAAATGACAACACCAAATCCACCATTTAAAAGGGGCTGCTTGGAAAGGTAACACTGCAGTGGTTCTCATGGCACTTTTATTTTGTTCATTACTGAGGAGAAACACTTTCCTGGGTCTAACAAGATAAAAAAGTGAAACACTGACTGTTGGGTGGTTCTTGAGATTTTGTACTCAGCTACTACAAACACCAAGGTGATGATAAATGCATCAGCTCTGCTTTTTTGGGTATCTGCTTCTCTGTGCCCCTGCTTGTTCCAAGCCTGCCTTTGCTTGCCCTCGTGTCTGCTGCACAGACACAGGTACAGGGCCAGCCCTTGCACACACGTGGGTGCAAAGGCACACTGCCTTTCCCCAGTGCACCTGCAGAAAAAAAAGAGGCTTTTCTTGATGTAGGCAAGGCAGGTGGCTGACCACAGTTAGATGAAAAGAAGAAAATTAAAATTTTTCTACTCCTTTGCTCGAAACTTGGCATGGAATGGCAAAGTGAGTTTTAAGCACAGGACAATGCACTGAGTTGCTCTGGAGTTTCCAGAGCTGCTAATGACCAGTGCAGACCTGGAACAGCCAGAAAGGAGCTCCCAGGCTCTGACAGTTCCATTCCAAAGCATGGTGAGCAGTGAATCACAAGTATTTTCCCACAAAATATTTTGCAAGCAAGCAAACAAACAAAAAGGAGTAATTTTTACTTTTTCTATTCTTTTGGAAGGAGCTCTCCAATTACCTAAAAACAAATAACCCTAAAGCAGAAAACATTCAGTTTCTGGCTATTTCCAATGTTTTCAAATTTTTCTTTCAGTTTGGGGAATAATTTTTGATGTTGCTGAAAACCAAACTGTTTGCTTTATTTTAATAGTTTCAGCAAAACACATTGAAAAGATTTGGCTTCCTCTGCATGCAGGTTGGGAACATTTTAAAATTCTTGAATGTTTTGAGGGAACAGAAATCCCTTTCTGCCCAGCACAGCCATCTGCCTGCTGTAGTAATACTCATTTTCTTGCCTATTTTACCCCTGTCTTCCATCTGATATTTGCATTGATTCACAGTATCTCTGGACAGGGACTTTACTGTCCTTTACAATCATTCAGCACTCTCTGTTTAGGGTATTACTTTCATGTAGATGAGAAGTAATTATAATGGATCTGAAAATGTATATTTAAGTTTAACGGCTATTTAAGATTCCCCATTCAATTTCATAGAATAATTAGCAAATCTATAGAGAGCTCTAATTTTCAGTCTTTTCTGAGGTTAATTTCTTCAGGGTTCAATCACAGTGCTAAGTGTATTTTCTAGAAGCTTCTAGAAACATTTTTCTTGGTCATCCCTCAGGACAGAAGATTTTCCTGGCCTTGATTATTAGACTTGTTGAAGCTGAATGTAAAAGCCCTTGGAAAAAATTGGCTAAAATGTCCAGCAATTCCTTTTAGACACACAGATTTTGCTCAAAGTATTCAAGCCTAGAAATATGAATTTTTCTCCCAAAGGAAAATGGAATTTTTAGCAGGACTTCCTGACTGCTGCTGGTGGGGATGTTCCAGGGACAGTCACCACTGTGGCAGTTCTTTGATGCCTCTCATGGCCTTTGCTGAAAAGCAGGAAGTAGTAAAATGCCTGAAAACATAATTAATATCTGTGAAGTTTTGATCAGTACTTTAAAACATTTGCGATTTTTTCAACTATTCCAGTTAATAAAATCTTCCAGAGTCTTTTAATTGCCTTTGTCATAGAGATGGAGCTGGTTGTACCATCACCAATTATATTCACCTGAATATTCACCTGGCATGTGGTGAGGATAACCCAGCTCTCCAGGACCATGAGGCTGTGGAGCTGGGAGCAAGCTCCATCAGCTTCAACTTGCTCATAGTAATTTACTAGATAAATGCAATTAAAAAAACAAAACTGTGGTTTAAAACAATAAAATTATAAAATGTTATCTATTTCTTTCTAATATCCCTTGGACAATTTCAACCCATTTGTCAGTGCATTGAAAGATATTAAGTGCTTATAAGTCTTAGGAAAAGAGGTGCCTGGGTTCAGGAAAATGATTAAGGGAAATGATTTTGTCAGTGCTCCCACTGAACCTGCTGTATGAGCTCATCCCCTGTGAGACATCAATAAATGGAGTCAGCCAGTCCTGAGCTCTATGTCCAAGGGCTACGTTGGTTCTGTGCTCACAGGACTCTGCTTCTGAAAATGATTCATCTCATTCATGCACTCCTACACACACAGGCACTTTCCCTGCTCTCACCACAAGCACTGCTCTGCAGGATGATTTTCTGCACTGCCTAGATACCCTCATGATCTCTTCTTTTTCTTTATCTCCAGGTAACAGGCATCACCTCTTCCTTCCATCCTCCCCTGCTCTGATTTTATGCCATCCAGCTCTTCCTAATCCAATATTCAATTCCCAATCCCCTTCATTAAGTAGTGGTATGAAGGTGATTGACTGTGCACATGCTTCCGTTTTTTTTGTGGTCATATTTAAGTTTTGCCAGCAAATGTCCCGAAAATACTGTCACTGTTGCTTTAATGCTTTTTCAACATTATATATTATTGCTTGATCCATTTTTAATTCCACTTAGGGCCCAGTTCTGCAACTTTGCCTCTGTGCATGTAAAATTTTTCTGAAGAAATTAGAGTATCTCTCTTTAGGGTCTATTGATTTGGAAATCACCTTCTTATCAACAGCAGGTACAAGCAAAAAATTATGTCAGATCTCTACTTTTGCTTGGATGACTTATAGAACATTCCTCCTACCAGTTCATTTTTTTCCCCCAGAAAAATAAAGGAAAAAACTTTTTATCCTTCAGAAGAAATGTGGCAGAGGGCAAAGGTGAAGCTGGCTCATAGTTGAACTTCCCCAAAATGCAGAGGTGTGGGTATGCCTGTTAGGGACACAGGGGTTAAATCTCTTATAGGGATCTCTGGTTTATTTTTCCCTAGAGCTTGTGTAATGTTTCCTCTTGTATTTCCTCTCATGTTTTCATCCTGCAGTTTGATGTAAAATCATCCTGAAGTCTCCCACACCCTCCTTGTCATCTTTGCTTGCTGTCATCTCAGCTCTTCTGAACCTTTCATTTATTGGAAACCCACTTCCACCTTCTTTAGAGTCTCTCACCTCTTTTGCACAAGCCTGTGACCTTCTGCCCTCCTGGCTTTCATTACTCACCAGGCTTTGGCTATGTCAGATGTTGAAATTTCCTCTGTGTGCAGAAGCTGTGAGTTCCCCTTTCCAGGTTGTCATGGCTCTTGTAGGAAAACAACCCATCCTGTTCCTACTGCAAATTGCTGTGGGACCATTTGGGGCAACCCAACCTTCTTATCTGAGACCAGATTAAGGCTAGAACTAAAAAATTGGGCCTCAGACTCTGAGGATCCTGAATCCAAATTTGTGTATTATGGCAAGATGAGAAATCATCAGGCAGATGCAGTTTTATTCCACCACTATCTCCAGTCTTAGTCATGCTCAGCAACTTCTCAATACCCTGTACTGAGATCTTCAGTAAAACCCATCAAAATGCCACAGGAGGGGACCAGCAAAAAGTGAGAGTCCTCATTGAC
The DNA here is from genome assembly GCA_013400855.1 of Buphagus erythrorhynchus. Lineage (NCBI taxonomy): Eukaryota > Metazoa > Chordata > Aves > Passeriformes > Sturnidae > Buphagus > Buphagus erythrorhynchus. Next base: position 6,065 of record VZTT01050272.1, read on the forward strand.
ATCTCTTGAATGGCCAACAAGTTTTAGTTTAGACTACTAAAGCAGGCTTTCCTAGGAAGGTGGCAGCTGCCCAAGCAGCAGAAGGCAAAGGACTGCACATGGTACCCACATGGACCTCGAAGAAAACCTCATCTCAACTCCAATAACAAGGAAACAGATTAACCTCACAAATAAAAAAAAGTTTTGTGTGTCTGAAGTGAGGGAAGCTCACATAAAGAGAGGGAAGCTGCCTTTTTTTTTTTTTTTGGTAATTTTTTTTTTTTGAAAGGAAGTGCTCTCTAGGATTTTTCGAGACTCTCANGCACATGGTACCCACATGGACCTCGAAGAAAACCTCATCTCAACTCCAATAACAAGGAAACAGATTAACCTCACAAATAAAAAAAAGTTTTGTGTGTCTGAAGTGAGGGAAGCTCACATAAAGAGAGGGAAGCTGCCTTTTTTTTTTTTTTTGGTAATATTCTGTATTGGACAGGAAGTGCTCTCTAGGATTTTCAGAGACTCTCAAGAGGAGCTGGGTTGTAACATCCTGAGCAACTGAGTGCAAATTCATGTTTCTCCTTGTAGCCTTCTCCAAGGACAGCCTGTTTGCTTTTTCATGAAGCTGATTTTTTTTTTCCTGCTCCCTCTGCTCTGGGCTCTTCAGGGCTGCCCCCTTCCCGTGCAGCCAGTTCTCTGTCCACATTCTCAGGAGCTCCCAGCTCCTCATGACCTCCTGCCAAACCAGTGGCTTGCTTGCAGTGGTGTTCCCAGTGCAACACCACATTGCAATCCCCAGGAGCAGTGTCTCCAAAGAGCTGCACAATTTAAATACAAATGTTTGAAGAGTGGCTGTGCATCTGAAGGAGCAGTGCTGGGCTGGGTTTGGCAGATTTGCAGGTAGCAAGCTTGGGTGGGTATGGATTTCTGCCTGAATAATTAATCCATCCCAGAAGCGCTATTTGAAGCTTGGGTGTCAGAGCAGATTTTGTTGAATTTTAATATTTCCTGTAACTTACACATCTCATCCTTGCCCAGTTATGGTTTCCTCTGCTCTCTGGAATGATACCACCTTCCTCTCACTGGCAAGTTGTGGCTCTGTGAACATGTTAAATCTCTCATCCCATTCCAGAGTATTTTCAGCCCTCCAGCAAAGTGTTGATAATCTTGTGATCCCATGTGGTTTGATCTTCCAACACCCGGCAAGGGTGAAAAAACTTGCCTTGTAACAGCTCCTCGTTAAGGGAAAATGGCATATGACACACCCAGTGAAACAAAGCACTGAGTAACACACACGTTATAGGCACATTTAAAGTGCAGGTCTCAAACTCCAGTGATTGTGGGTTCTGCAAAACTGTTTCTATCCCAACAAGCCATCCCAGAGCTAAAGTCATTGAAGCAAGGTGGGAATTGTGAAGGCACCCTGGGTAAATGAGGCAGCCCCCCTACACTTTCAACACTGTGTGATGAGCTAAGACAGAAAGAAAGAAAATAAAGCAAGCAAAGCGTGTGGGAAGCACATTTCTTGTGGCAGTGACACGGTGGTGTTCAGGAGAACTCGTGCACGTGTGGCTTCATGTGCAATTATGAGGGAACGTGGTCCTTTACTGCAACTGTGAATGCAGTCACAATTAGTAGGGGGAAAGTGTGGGCCTGAGGTTTCCAAGTACAAAAATGCCATTTATACCTCTGTTTAGGGAGAGAAAAAACGACATTAAACTGCAGTGGTTCCTGTTTCTTGGCAGGAATGGTAGAATTTTGTCACAGCACAACTTGGTGAATCCCCTTAAGGCGTTATTGCTCATGCACCAACAGCCATGAGGTGATTCTGCCTTCTTTGGCAAAGTGACCACTTTCTGTAGACTCTGCTCTGTAAAAATAAACTGAATGGAGTAGTTCTTTCCCTTCAGATTTTTCTCACTCAGGAAACACCTATGCCCAAATCCTCAGCTGGTGTAAATCTGCAAAGCTCCTTCAATTTCAGTAGTGCAATGCCAAGTTCCTCCATCAGAGGATGTGACCTGTTATTTTGGCTGAGCCTGTAAATCACCAATTCTGTGTTTTTGGACCAATTGTTAGGTAGCTAATCCTCCAATTTGCACATGTGGACAGTCTGAACGCTCCCATGTGAATTTTTGCCTGAGCAAAACTTCAGCCAACACAAAGTGAGTGGGCAAGACCTAGGTGTATAATCCAAAGCGTGCAAACATGGAGGCTGAGTTTAGCCTTTCCCCAAGCACAGCCCTTTAAATCCCTGCAATCTCCTCACACAGAAAACCCACACGCAGAGTCCCTCAAAAGCCACGCTCACAAAAACAGCTGTAAGAGAAGAAAAGACAAAGAGGTGCATTGTGGAGGCACAGTCAGTCACATCTCCCCCTCTGCTCCCCACCCTGAGCTGGCACATGCTGGGAGTCAGCTCTTAGGGGAGCACAGGGAAAGCAAACACCCACTGGCATGACTCAAATAATCCCACTCCCTTAAATCCCATAGGATTTTGGTGGTTTCAGTGTGGGACTTCCTTTCTATTCTGGCTTCTCCATCCCAAAATAATATTTCAAACTGAAGTTTTAAGGAATAAAGGAAATTCATTTTTCTGGGTATTTTTTTCAACTTTTTTTCAAACCTCATTCTGACCTGTCCTAGGATGCTGTGGGTTCTTATCTCCCTTGCCTTGGTGGCTTTTGCTTTACTCTGATTTAACTCCCAGCTAGTCTGCTACTTCTGGGCAAACCCACTGCAAATGCAATCAATGAAACAGAAATGCTGCCTGCAACTTGTAGCCTGGTCTGCCAAAATGAAAAGGGTGAAGCGATCATACCTTTCTTAGAAGGGTTACCCTCAAATCTTCTTCTCTCCTTTCTGCCTGCCAGCCAGAATATATCTTTTGCCAGCGTTGTCCCTTCCTTTTAAAAGATCTAGAAGCACAATACATCACTTAAAAAGAAATTATCTGGTTTAATCTTCCTCTGCATTTTCTCCCCTTCCACATTTTGTAAATGTACACTTAAATATTCAATTCCATCTTTAAAACTGTGTCCTAATGTCAAGCTAGAGCAAGGATGTCGATCAGAGCCTATCAGGTCACCAAAGACTCAAAGGGACCTCAGTGAGCCCTGCTCAGCCAAACACCTCCTTGTCCTGCACTGCTGCAGTGAGGATTGAGTGGAGGGACACTGGGGAAGCTTACAGGGAAAGAAAAATGCTGTAGGGAGTCTTAGAGGGAAGTTTCCTTCTGGGACACCTCAAACAACTGCTTAGCACAAGTATTAATAACCTGCAAAAAGAATAGAAGGGATGGGCAAAGCAAAACAAGAGGCCCTGCCTGAATTCCCAGTCGTGTTTTGCACACACGAGTGATGATGATTCACTGTCTGGTTTTCTCTTGGTTCCCTTCCTTCAGCACTCGGCAGTTTCCTAACTCTGGTAAAGCTCTGCCTGTCCTTTCACTTTATGTGAACTTTAAGGTTTTTAATCTGGCTACATTATTAGCAATGACCCAAACTCCAGAGAACTTGACCCACAATTTCTCTCTGTATATTTAATTTAATTTCATGGACTTATGATAGAAATTATTTGAGTGCTTTAAGAGAATAAATGATAAAAGCATTATTACAGTTTTGTCAGATCTCGCCTCACCACTAATAGGGCATTAACATTAGAAAGCTGATCAAAAATATCCTCTTGGAAAGAGATACATGGTAAAATGAAATCAACCTCCTTCATTCCTTTCCTGTTTTTGCAGACATCTTCCCAAATTAAAACTGTCACCAAATATGTCTATTAAACTATGGCAGGTTTTCCAGGGATGCTGCTCCCTGAGCAAACCATCCCTGCTGCAAACCCCGTTATCCCTCTGTCTCTGCAGGAGTGTGGCACCAGTGTGACACAGGGCTCCCCACAGCTTTGCTGGGGTCAGGATCTGCTCCTTTTTACTGTTCTGATACCCCTGACAGGGGAAAGAAGAGGCAGGATAAGAGCTGCACACATTTCTTAGGCTATTTTTCACCCTTTGTGACTCTAAACCAAGCCACAAGGCAGACAGGGGAGAGGGCAGGGCGCTGCCTGAGTCTGCTGCTGCCAGCAGGGACGAGGGAGAAGGTTATCCCTGGGGAAATCACTGCTGGACTGTCAAAACCTACAGCTGACTTCCTGATAAGCCACATTTTTCCTCTAATGGTTTAGTTTTAGTCAGAAACAAAACATTGCCTTGTGTTTGGCTGCAGGGAGGGAGGGGAGTTGCTCCTCTTGTCTCACTAGCTGGGAATTTCTTTTTTTTTATTTTTTAAACTTAGAACAGCAACATCTTCTTCACAAAAATCTATGTGCTTTTCACAGCAGACCACTTATTTGATCCCCAAACTTTCAAGCTGAATATTTTAATAGTTTTGGATGTTCTGACCTGCATTTAGAGGGTTCTCATGCACATCTGAACAGTGTCCAACCATGGGAAAACTGTCCATGGCAGGTCCTGTGTTCAGGTCCAGGTAATCTCTTTGGACTGCTCCTCCTGCACGTTTCAGAGGTGATGCTGTCACCTCAGGAGGGCACCCACTGTGAGGTGTTGCTGTCCTCTCCCCTCAAAACCCAGAAAACAGCCCTGACTCACAGAGAGCAATGCTCAGCCTCAAAGAGATGATTTTAATAAGAGTTTCAGTTTAAAGAGGAATAAAATTGCATTTTATTCTCATCTCAGCCTCTTGTTCCTTCAGCTCTCAGCAGGCAATGGCTTGGGATACTTATTGCTCTCAGTAATTTCTTTCAGGACCCCCTTATTTTTATTTTATGCATCGCCTAATGCAAGTGTGTCCTAATTTCAAAGGAGGAAAATTAATTTGTTTCCTCTTGGTAGCAAAGTGCCATCAAACTGAGCCCCAGATAGTACACACCTGGGCAGTGGCCTGGGCCTGCAGTCCTGCAGGTCTCTTCCTGGAAGAAGCCTTGCTGAATAATTTATTTTTCAGTTTGGCTGCTGGGAGTCAAGGGGAAATTCAGTTTAATTCAAACCCAATCTCCCTCCTTCCCTGCACACACACATGTTTTTGCTGCACTTAACCAGGCTGCACAATGGGTAGTTTTGCTGCTCTAAGTCATATTCTATGCCATTTTTCTTGTAAGTTTTTATATTTCTG
>VZTT01050337.1:0-37293 GCA_013400855.1 Buphagus erythrorhynchus
AAAAAAAAGACCATTTTTCCTTTCAGTGCTTTAGATGAGCAGCAACTATGCCACAAAAAAAAGCTCTGTCTGGGAACTTGGGGACTGGAGATTCCAGTGGATAGTCTTATTTCAGCTGCTGATTTGTATCTGGCATTTACTTTTCTAGTACTGTATTGCTGCTATGTACTGGAGTTGCCTTTCAATACCTAGAGGAGGTGGTGGAAGGCTGGGGGGCCCCCCCTGTAAAGAGAAGAGCAGTGCAGAGTGAGTGGATAGACTGCTGTCCTCTGGGTAATGCCTCCAGGAACCTGTTCAGGGGAGAGGAGCTCAGCTGCAGTTCCCATCAGCTCTGATGGAGTTGCCAAAAAAGGGTCTGGCTGAGTTTTGCTCCTGCTGCCCCTGGTAGCTGGTTGGGAACTGAACTGCACTGCTGTGCTCCTGTCCCGGGTGTGAAAGCAGTAGCTGGCAAATGGTGTGTGGATGACAGCACTGTCCCAGAGCTGAGCCTGGCTCACAGGGTGGAAACCCTCCCAGGCACTCCCTTGAATGTATGGCACAGCTGACACCACGCTGGGATTTTGTATGGCTGCTATTTGACATTACAAATGAGACATTACTCTTGGTCATATCCTGCAAGCTCACATCCAGCTTGTGGGAGAGGAAACCACTCCCTGCCAGAGGGGCTCAGTGAGGATCATCTCTGCCATTGTGTCCCACAAACCAAAGGGCTGGAGCAGCAGCAGCCGCTTTGGGCAGGACCCAGCCCTGGTCCAGCCTGCCAGGGACACATGCAAGCAGCAGATACCTCTCTGAAAGTGGCCACTAAAGCTTTTAGTTTTATTAACCTGATAATGTAAATCAGAACCAAAGCCTAAACCAGGCTGCAGCTCAGGGAATGGTATCTTTGAGGGGTGACTTTCAAGAGCTCATTTTCAACTTTGCATCTTGTACTTTGTAGCATAGGGCAGCAAACCCAAACACACCAGGTTAGCTGCTGGCAGCTGGCAGTGAGGGTAAGCGATGCAGAGCTTGCACAGCACCCTGAGGTGCACCCAGAGTGGGAGCAAGGCTTTGCTCTTGAGCAAACTGCTCAGGAGTTAAAGTCTATCTGCCAGGAATCACAGTAAAGTACTGGGGTGTTTGGGTTTCTAAGCTTTACTATCCAACTAAAAGAGGTTTTGATTAACTGACCACTGTATTTTATAAATAGGTTTAAAGTCTTTTGACGTCAGTTTGTGTTCATGGCAAAATACATTGAAAAGAGTCAACACCCCTATCCCACAAAAAGCTTTTTTAGCTCTGCCTGACAGTGCCAGACAAAAAGGCTCCCCACTGACAGCAGAGTTTTGACAAAGGAAGATTGGTTACTATCCCTTGCAACAACCTGTTGATCCTGTTCTTGTATTTTGGGACAGGTGCTTATGGCTATATTAATGTGGGGCTTTTTTTAAATGCTAGTTTTACCCTAAGAGACTTCTTTTGACCGAAGAGGCATGGTGGCATACCCTAAACACTACAGCCAGACCTTACTTTAGCATGGATAGCTCACCCATGCCTTGGTGGCACTTGGGATATCTTCAATTGGCCAGGAGTTTTTTGCCTTCAAATTGTCTGTGAAGTTTTTTTTTTCTCCAATATAGGCTCTACAGAAAATCTTGGGCAGGAACTACTGAAGAATTTAACTTCACTCTCTGAAACACTTTTTGTTTCATGTCCATTGCCTTTTCCACAATTACCACATTTATTACACTGTCCTTTCTAGAAGACACAGCAGGGAAAAAAGAAGCTATCATGGAGACTGTGTGGCAAAAATACCCAATTAGTCAAATAATTATTATCTCTATAGGAAAATTATGCTTGTTTTAATGTCTGGCCATGTAATTTTCACAACAGGATCGTAATGAGTTCTTTGATATGTGCTAAGGGGTTGTTTATAGCTTAGAAGGGACAGAGGCTCTTGGGGAATATCAGGCACATAATGAATGATAAACAATTATCTTGTTAAGGAATGAAGGCTCATAGGCTTCTTTGAAAGGATTCAACCATCATGTTCTTCCACACTAAAGTAACAATTATCCAGGAAAGAAAGGATTTTCTTGCCAAAATATTGTTTGTCACAGGGACTTAAAAGCCATGTGCAACCTTTGAAGATCTTGCAGCTGTCCTGTTTTATGTAGATGCAATTGCTGTAGCAGCTTCTCTTTGTCAAAGATCTGTAGAACTTGCTTGCAGTGGTTCCAGGCTGGTAGATTTGTTCTGAACAAAAACTTGAAAAGCTGTTTGAACATCGTGACACTTGCACAGGTCTTGGGGGCTTTCAGTCCAGTTTCATGAATGACTTGAATTCTTGATCAGGATGTGTATGTATGGTTTTCATGTGTTCTTTTATCCTCTCCTCTGGCAGGGTGAGGGAGAGAGGAAGGCTCTGGAGGCATCTGTGCTTTTGTGGGCTTGGTGCTTGGCAGTGACCACAGGCACCACTCCTGGTTAAGGGGAGGCTCAGATTTCCCTGTGCTTCTGCTGCTCAAATGCTTTCTGTCCCTTCCAAAGAAGTCTCTTTAGCATGCAGGAGCTGGTTGTTCCAGTAGGAACAAAATAATATGCTGTTAGTAAAGCAAGGCCCATCAATATCAGCCCTAAATATTAAACAAGGCCTCCGTGCAATCTGTGTGCTTTAAATAGTTAAAGTGCAGCTATGAAACAGGCTACTGGGTACTGCTTCACCAGTTTCTATTTTTTCCCCCACCCATTTCTCATCCTCTCAGGAAGAAAATTTTGAGGGTTTATTTTTGTGCCTCCAAATTGCTTGCTGTTGCACTACACTGCTCTTTCTCCGGAGATAAAACGTCCTTGCCTTTTTCATAGAATAATTCTATTTTTGACTCTAATATATTAAGAATGGCATGAAAAATAACCACGTCTATGCTCTGGGGATGTACAAAATTCTATGAGAAAGCAAGCAATTGGGACCCCAAGGGTAGCTGGACTGAAGATGCTGTGAAACTAAGATGGCATTTCTGTAGCTTAATGTGAGGATGAAAGAAAATGGGAAGAGGGAAGAATTTCTGCTAAAAACCAGGTCAAGGTGAATAAAGGTTCTCCAAAGAAGACACACTAGGGTGCAGCTGCAGCAGGTGTCCAGCTGCTGCTGACCAAGTGGCTGTGTGAGCTGAGCTGTGCCATGTCCAGAGGGAGAGGATGGGATGCAGCTCCATCCCTGCAGAGCTCTCCCAGACATGCTGCTGGATGCTCCCCTCTGTGGGACAAGGCAGGCTGCTTGGGCTGTGAGAAGCTCAACTGTGATTCACTCTTGTTGTGTGGTTCTTATCTTGGGCTTTAAAAACAGGCAAAACCCCTGACAACAGCACTGTGTCTTCTCTGCTCACAGTGCTGGGTGGTGGGTGGGCTGGGTCACACCTGGCAGGGTGGGTGGAAATGGAAGAGTCCAAGGGAAGGGAACTGCAGGCTGCTGAAGCCTGATATGAGCTAATGGTATCTGTGTGTCTGGCCAAAGAGGGAGATGCTTTTTTATGGACACCCTGTGCTATTGTTTTCCTAATTTGGTACTCGGTTGCTTGACCACTTGGTTTTGAATTAAGAAGGTGATGGATGGAAGGGGAATAAACCAATGCCAGATATCAGGTGCAGCTGGAAAAACATACTGTTGGTCCCTAAATAAAAATGCCAGAGGAGCTGTAATTTCCATATTTAATTCCAGCCATGCTTCCAAACTCTGTTTATACCAGAGAACAAAGTCAAATGAGGGGAAGGTGAAGAGGACAATAATGGCAAGAAATGTCTGAGAGCAGTTCACTTTCCTAAGCCAGGAACAGACCCTGTAGACTCATCACAACATGTTTAAAACTATTAATGAAAGGAGGTCTCCTTAACCTTTTGCATAGATTATTTGTAGTCTAATTTTTATTCTCTGCATATATGTTTTGGGAGAGTCAATTAAAAAAAATATTTTGAACATGCTGATTAGTGCTCACAGTCTGGAAGATGAGGGCTTACAGGTTATGACCCATTTGGAGCTGCTGTTTGACAGTGCACAGAGAGGCACAGCTGTGGCTACCTTACAGCTGGAAGGGTAGGACTGTGATGTGAGTGTCACTAATCAAGCAAAGGATATCAAACCTTCTCCAAAATAAGAGCCTGGTAGGGGCATAAGGGAGCTCCAAGTGAGGCTTATCCTATGATGGACTGATGTTCCTTAACAGATTAAACAAAAAAAAAACCCCAACAAAAACCCCAAACCCCAACCCTCCCCCTCAGCAAAACCCTTAACCAAACATGAAATTCCACTCAAACCCCAACCCAAAACTATTGCTAGAAGAGGCTCTACAGATGTGTATGTCTATTACTAAAGAATTAGTTTTGTGAACCCTCCCCTTAGTTATGTTGTCTGTGTCACAGAATCATTACTTACAAGGTATGTGGGTGCACTTGTCTCTGTATTTATAACACTTTTCACTCCCTCCATGAATGCAAAGGCCTGGATTTGTAAAGGCATCTAATTTATCACTGACTGCAGTCCAAAATTTTAGCTCCTACTCTGAGAATGTGCAGGAGGAAAAAAAGGACTTAAACAGATCTGGAAGAGTTGCTGCAACTTGTGAAGTCTTTTGGGGTAAAGAAAATGCTCTGGATTAATTCATGGCTCCCACTGCCAGTGACCCTCCTCGTGCCTTCCAGAGCATCCCTTGCTCCCTCTGCCCCAGTGCTGTGTCCCACTGCAGGGTGGGAGAGCACCAGCATTTCTGAGCCAGGTGTTGAACTGTTGCACTTAGAGCAGGTTTCAGGTGCAGATCTGAGCTCCAACATGACAGTGAGGCTTTTACTGCTGCTTGAAGCAGTTTTGTTCCATCCAGCCCCAATTAGTTGTTGATTGTGCTGCAGCTTTATGAGCCCAGCACAATACCAGATGGGAATGTTGCTTGTGCAAGTTCATAAAAGACCTAAGGGTACCCTTCCTTTCTGAGCAAGAGCTGCTGATAATATCAGTTTCTGAATGATGCCTGCTCTGGTTTCTTTTAACTCATTTGAAGTTTTTGGTTTTTTTTTTAACAATTTCCTTCCAGACTTCTAACATACAATCCCTTTGTGGCCTTGCTGAAACAAACCCTGCTTGCTGTTTGATTACAACCACCAGGACTGATATTGCAGAATCCACCTACAGGGAGTTACTTCAATGGTATAGTTATAAATGAACAAGCGGTGTTACAAGTTTAAAAGAGAAAATTTATTTTTAAATGTTATTGGCTTCTCCTTGCTGACAAGCAAATGAGTAAATTCCTTTTCCTTGTAGTTTAGGGGTTTTTCCCCTTCTTCAACAGAGAGGAGGTTAAGCCTGTGCTATACTGAAACACATCTGAGCACTGGAACTCTGCACAGCTTTACAGGAAAATCTGACCTCAACGTGCCAATATCCTCCATGCAGGGTGAAACCAAGGCCTTGTTTTCTGTCTGAAAGTGCTAGAAAAGTGTTTGTTAACAACAGCAAAGCTGAAACTGAAAAGACAGAAGATGTGAATACTTAGAACAAGAGTTTGCTGTTTAGTGTTGTTCCCCAAAGAGGACAACAAAACTAGAAGAGTCTCCATTTGCTTATTGTTTTGAACAATGCTTTACTGTTTGCCTGGTTATTCAAAAGAAAAGGAAAGACACATTTTTACAGTTGCAGAATATTAGGCTGTGTAGAATCCTTAGAATCCTTGAGTAACTTTATTTTCCTATTTTTTTTTTCTTCTTCCCCTGTCCCTAGAGAAGGATTAGTTGCTGGGGAGATGGCCAACCCAGATTCTGAATGGAAAACTCCTGACCAAAGGAAAAATTAATGCTGGTCAATGCAGCTGGGATTCATCACACTCTCCATCTCTTACAAGATTTTGTGCATCTGATTGGGGATTTATTGGTAGGAACACGTTGCCTTATGCCTCAGATGTGATCTATAACCTTGTTTTCCTTTAAAATGAAGTCTGATTTGGACTTTAATATATCCTTTGGGTGATCTGCTCTGCACTGCTTGTCTACAGTGTCAGGTCAAGCATCTGATCAAGATGCACAAAACACCAGGAATGAGTATGTGATGAATTCCATCCCTGTGGAAAAAAAAGACACAGGTTAATATATCTATCTATTCCACATGAACCAGACCACCTGCTGTATTCTCCATACTTGTCCTCTGCAATCCTGCCATAAGGAATGACTACTGGGGAAAACTTTGTCTAGGCTAATGAAAGTTGAGCCTTGCAGTACAAGCAAAAGATTATTTCCTTTGGAAGGACAGAAAACCTGGCAAGGTAGAATTTCAGGTCAATTCTGCTCCTCCTTGGTTCAAAATCTGCATGAATATGATCTGCCAAAACTTACAGTGTCTTAGTGTCTTACACCAATCAAAGAAAAAATCGGGAATTTATAATGGAAAAAAAAAAAAGGAGGAGAAACCTGACTGCTTGATGATGGTTTCCTTGTTATGGGTTTAAACTAAACTGCTAAGCATGGCATCAGTATCTTCACAGTGAGGTGACTGACCCACACAGCATAAATAACACCCGACAGTCAGAGCTCCTGCAGAGCACAAACACTAATGAAGATGATCTAGTTTTGTACTTTCACCTTGTTCATTGTGTGTATACATACTGCAAAGCACATCATGCCAGGAGGGAAATACTGACAACAGAGATGCTTTTGCTGTCCTCAGTCTCTAATAACACTGTAACAGCAGTGGCTGTAGCCACCCATGGTGCTGAAGTTCACTCAGAGTACAACTCTTTATTTTGGGAAAGCAGAAATGGAAAAGATGCTGGAAAAGTACTAAAATGGTCAAGACAGTTCTTAGAAGGTCTGTTGCATTATTCTGAGGCATGTGAGTAACAGCAATGCCTTGTGTGGGGGTTTATATATATATGTGTATATATATATATGTATGTATATATGTATGTATGCACATATATCCTCATTATGTAACACTGCAGCTCCAAGGAGTCAGGACTGAATTTGCATAGGAAAAAACAATAAATCATTGCCTTTGCATTACCTACAGAAAAGCCTGACAAGACAACCCTCAACAAACAAACACAGATAAACAGAATGTGCCATCCCTCATGGTTTCAATTCTGTGAAATCTCTGAGTACATCTGCACTGAGCTGTTTGTGATGATGCCTACAGGTGTACTGAGAGCATCCAGCTGGGGAGATGCACAATACAACCTCTGCATGCAGCAATAACATGGGTCTCTGGAGACAGGCTCCACAAGAACTGAATCTGGCCCAGCCTGATACTCAGAGAAGGAAAAGCAGCACAGCCCACACGCTGTTACCATCTCGCTGTTCCAGCTGCCACAACTGCTGCCTTTGGCTCTGGTTGTTAATGGAATAACAGACAGGCCCATGGCTCCAGGGAACATGTGCTCACCAACACAGACCCATCCCACCCAAACACCTGACACTTCTCAAGGGACTTTGGTCAATTCACAGAATTCACAGAATTACTGGGTTGGAAGAGATCTTCAAGATCATCGAGTCCAACCCACACCCTAACATCTCAACTAAACCATGGCACTGAGTGCCACATCCAGTCTTTTTTTAAACACATCCAGGGATGGTGACTCCACCACCTCCCCAGACAGACCATTCCAGTACTTTATCACCCTTTCAGTAAAAAACCTTTTCCTAATATCCAACTTAATTTTCCCTTGGCGCAGCCTGTGTCCTCTCATTCTGTCAGTGCTGTCTGGAGAAAGAAACCAAGCCCACCTGACCACAGCCACCTTTCAGGGAGCTGTAGAGAGTGATAAGGTCACCTCTGAGTCTCCTTTTCTCCAGGCTAAACAACCCCAGCTCCCTCAGTCATTCCTCACAGGTTTGTGTTCCAAGCCCCTCACCAGCCTCGTTGCCTCCTCTGGACGTGCTCCAGTGTCTCAATGTCCTCCCTAAACTGAGGGGACAGAACTGGACACAGCACCCAAGGTGTGCCCTCACCAGTGCAGAGTACAGGGGAAATGCAGCCCTTTCTTGATCTCCAGCATGAAGTTTTAGAGTATCTGTAGTACCTGCTGAAGAAGCAGAGACACTGGGCTGTTACTTCTCCTTCTGGAGCCATTCTAAGCAAAGGCAGCTTCTTGAGGCTGACCTAGAAAGTTTCCAAAGGTGAGTTTAGATCCATGTTATCTCTCTTGGAATTGATATGGTATTCAATGACTGAACAGCCTGTGGAACTTTCTCAGACCAGCAGCCACCTGAGGGAAAATCCTGCTTACTTTCCTCTTGCTGCTTTGTAGGACTCAGTAAATCCCTCGTTCCTAGAGAATTAATCTTGCATTTCTTAGTCCTGCCCGAGGACACTGGGTTCAGAGCTCTTTCTGCCTGAAGAAATGTGACAAAATCCACTTGCTCTGCTCTCATCAGTCCTGTAGGAAAAAACTGGATTTTGCCCAATCCTATGTTTCCCATTCAACTTTTTATACAACGAAAAAAAGTTCCAATTCCTTTCATGAAGAGGGGTTTGAGCAGCTCTGGCATATACTGCTGCAGATGGGCAATCCCCAGAGATTTGTCAGGCAGGGATGGGCCAGATTGCTTGGAGCCCACTTCTCAAAACTGGTCCAGTTCCCTTTAGTGAGGGGGTCCAACAATTCCTATCACACACTTGTCTAGAGAAGTAAGATTCCCATGCTCCTGCTTTTGTAGGGTTGGGATTTTCCTTCAACAAGGTCTATCTGTAGTTCCTGCTTGTTGCCATAGCATAACCCAGGGACATTCACATCTAAGTACACAAGGAATGAGCAGAAAGCAGAGAGCCCTGATCAAATGGGACACTTCTATGTTTTAATGTAGATAGGAGCCTTAAAAAGGCATGATTGTATATGTGTCATTCATTCCTATCATTTCATAAACCAAAATAATCTTGAGATTGCTATGGGTTTGCAGCAGAAAGCCCAGAGAGTGATAATCCAGTGTTTGTGCTCTGAACATAGGTATTGCTCATAGGGAATAAACTGTTGGCAGGAACACTTCAATAAACTCTATCATCAAGCTGAATGATACTTTAAAGTAATTGTTTAACTTTTACTAACAGTCAGTATTAATTTAATGAAGTTTCCCAGGAACTTCAAAAACCAAAAGAGAGAATGTTTGCAGTCCTCTGCATAGAGACATCACACATAACATATTCAGCAGGAAAGGTCTGGAAGAGGAGCCCTTTTGTTTATCCTTATTTCCTTTCAACTAATGCAAATCTGAGCTGCTAGTCTCATGCTGTTAAGCCCTACACTTCAGTACAGCTGAAGTTTCCCCTGGCAAATAACTGAGCAGCAATTTAACCCAGTGGGCCTCACCTTAGGTGAGCTGGGTTTGCTGCCAAAAAGAGCTGGCCTGTTTTTCTTTTTTAGTTTTTTTTCCCCTTTTCCCCACCCAAGTCTATTCAAAGAGTTTCTTTTGCAGCAATCTGTTCTCTTCCTCTGGGCCTGATGCTGTTGCTGAGATCCCCTTGGCATGGAGCTCTTCAGCCCTGCCTTTGCTCCTCTGCATTTCTTCAGCTTCTGGCAGCACTGGTCCCTCCCTGCCCACAGTTTCAAGGCTTGTTTCAGGAGCAGCACCTCCCCATCAGTCAGCTGTCTGTCCTTTCTCCAAACACCAAGCCAGAAGATGGTTTGCCACTTGCCACTTTTCAGTATTTTCTCCCCAAATATCAAACACTCTCATGCTTACAGAGAAAGCACGTGCAGAAGGTTTACACTTTTGGCTTGCTTAACAACCAATGCAAAATGAGTCAGTGATAAAACTGCATTTTCTTACAGCAAAGGGGCTCCCCAGTGAGCCTCTCAGACTCATTGTGTGAGCTCTCATTAAGCACAGCCCAGTGGTCATAGTGTAATGTTGCTTCAGTGGACATTTATTTGACTTTAATATACACCAAAATTGCTTGTGGAAAGCTTTTATCAAAGAAATAAAACTCCAGATACCAGAAGTCTGTCTCTTATCTAGTGAGAGACAGCCTATAAATCCAAGCAGCATGTTGGAGAGTGCAAGATTTCTGACAAATGGAAAGAGTGGGGTAAAAATAAGAAAGCCAGCTGTCATTGTGTGTGTTCTGGTCCCATCAGCTCGTGGCTGGCTGATGCATTTTCTTCTTGGAACTCACACAAAGGATCCATCCTAAGACAGCAGCTGAAGAGAGATTTGTATCCAGTGACTTTTGGTTAAGTGAGACCATTAATGCTCTGAACACAAGTCTCTAAATGTGATGATATGCCAGGATTTATTCAGGGCAGCTCTGAGTTTCTTAATCAAGATGGTTATAATAATGATACTGCTTTGTAAACTGGTCAAATGGAACCTGATAACCTCATTAACAATCTGATGGGTATGGTTTGTAAAATCCTAGAGATGCTTGACAATTGTACAGCAATCTGCTTTATTCCAGAATAAAACTCAGTCCAACACTACAAAAAGAATGTAGCATATTTCAATATTCTAAAAGTGTACACTTGGATGTCTTAGTTTGGGCATTGCTATAATGGCTTCTCCTATTATAATTTAAATGCTTTCTTATTTTACATTTATCCATAAAAGTTCTTTATTTTTCAATCAATGAAACTATATGCATTTGGAAGCAGCTTTTTTTCCTTAATTTTCTTTCCAAAGAGAAACTTACAAAAATTGAAATATATCTGACCAAGAAAGATGTCGTGGTAAGAAAAAGTTATCTGCTCAGATAAGCTACAGAAAACAAAATGTTTAAAGAAAATACTTGGTTTTTTTCTTCACAAAGATGGAGAAAATACTGCCTTGTGGAGGAGCATTTGCTGTATGGGGATCTGAAATAGCTGGAGATCCCAAAGGTTGCTTATGAAAAAGATTTAGGACTCCATTCTACTTCCTTTTGCATATGAGAAATCTTTTGCTATAATCAGAGTTTCATGAAAGAAAGTCTTTACTGATATCAGTGATAATGGCCTAAACTGGCCAGGTAAAATGAAGGTGTCATGTATGATGACACAGAGCTTTCCTTTTCCATAATGTACTTATGTTTGACTCCAACCATTTCTCATCCAAAACTGACTTAACCTCCAGCAGGTCCTCTTTCCTAATTCTTTCAGAGGGAACTCACTATTTAAAGGGGACATATCCTAATCAACCATTAAATATTTCTGGGTGCACTTCACCACCTTTCTCAGAATGTGTTTCTGTACAAGATATTTGGTGTTATTGTTCTGATTTCCCACAGCTACCAGAGCATAACTCTGCATTGCATAGTGGCTCCAGTCTGAGTTAATATCCTGAATTTGAAAAGTATGCCTGTCTCAGGCTCTCATCCTCCTCACTGGGGACCGAATCAGCAAATGAAGAGGACTATTTTCTGATTTCTTTCAGCTATGTTTATTTTTCACTATGACAACTTCTCAGAGAACAAGCTGAAATCTCACTGTGTCTCTTGCCTCATTCCTCCTTTTTTTTTTCTCACCATGAAAAAAACAGAAATCATCTGGAATATGGGGATATAAATTATTTATGTCAATGGTAAGATTTAGGAGTGACTTTTAATGGCATTATCTTTGCTTCAGAAGTGAAGAGACCACAGGCATAGGTCAGTAAGCAATAAATGAAGAAAACAGCTTCAGAGATAGGAATGGAGAAATGTGTGCAGTGGATGCTTTAAAGCCCCTGGAATTTTGAAATATAAACCAAACTCTAATGATTTGATCTCTAAAGATCTCTGCAACTCTTAGTTCTATGTAATTTCTTGGCTGTCATTTTTATCACGTAGGCTAGTTAATGTATTTTAGTAAAATATGGCCAGCTATAATCACACTGTTCTTCCAGTCCTCCTTGTGCAATCTTTTCCCCTTTCTTTGTTGTACAAGGAAAATGGACTTTCATCTTCAAAGGTTTAGAAGATTCTGTGAAGAAAGTTTCCTTGCAGAGTTAGCACTGTCACATTGCAGCACTCTCATGAATGAGCTCCAGAGAGCAAAGCTCTGGCTCTGCCTTCCCTGACTGGGATGTGCAGAAATGAACTGAGCACTCCAAGTGCCAGTGGAACAAAGGAACCCTCCTGAGGTCCTACCACAGACTGAGAGGGCTGGTAGCACCAGCAAAGCCACCCCCAGGTAAAAATATAAAATCCTTGTCCTTTGAACAGCTGCCACAAGGAGCCTTTTCTCCTCAGCTAGTCCTGACTGAGCCAGTGAAGTGGGAAGGAGTGAATGAAAAGACATTTCACTCTCCACTGCCAGAGAACAGCTCTCAGAGCAGAGCTTTTCAGCAGTACCCTGATTAGAATGGCTGCAGGCTCAGGGGACTCCCTGTTGCCAGCCTTGGCACCTTGCTGATTTTCAGCACTATTTGTTACTTTTTTTAAACCCAAAGCCAGTTGAAACTAATGAAAACAAGTTTCTTCAACAGCCAGGGATTTCACAGCCAAGCGCTGCTTAAACTTACTAATGTAAATAGCTTTGTCATTTTATAGGGTATGTTCTGAGTTAAATGAGCAGACCTTACTGGGAAATTGAATTAAAAAATATTGATTTCCCCCCTTCCTCATATCTTTCCAAATATGTCCTAAATTTTTGCCAGAGTTCTAAGGTTACCCGGTTCATGCAATCGAATGTTTAATAGCTATATTGAATAATATCCCAAAGATGAGTCAGAGCATGGCTGAAATTTGCACTGAAGTCATAGAAAAACATAACCCCTGAATCAAAAATAATTTGTGGTCTTTCATATATCCTCTGCCCAAGGTACAGAATCAGCCTTTGAAATGATTTGCTTTTCTTTAAAATGAGCTAAATCCTCTGGTGTACACCAGCACAGTTCCTTCCACCTGTGCTGGTAAACTGGTCCACTTCTATACCCAGTGAGGGAGCACTCCCCTCATATAATTTATCATTAATAGGTTTACTGAAGAATGATGACCACTCTGCAACTAATGAGACTTAAGACTGGACAAATACTATGGCTTTATCTACTTATGCAGTTGAGAACAGGGAAAATCACGTTATGGGCTGTCTCTAGCATTTATATAAACTGGAATTATTAAGCTGTTTTGACAGAAAATGTTGGCTGGCTGAAATACTGTTGGAAGTGCATGTATATTTTTCTAAAATTCCTAGTGATTTCCTGTCAATCTCTCAGGTTTTCAACCCCTTCTTCTTGAGTCTGCCATTTGAGTTAGCTTTGCTGAACTGATTTTGGCTGAAAAAGTGAATTGTTCCCCCATGCAACAGGGAATCCAGCTCAGTGCTCCTCTTCAGACTAACAGAGCTGATACTGACCTTGGTCATGTACACTCCGTGCTCTTTTGGAAAAAAATCCCAAACCATCAAAACAAACCAAAACCCCCAGCAAATGTATATATATATATATTCGTGCATAGATATGTTACACACTTATATATTATTTTTTCAGGAAATTTTTCATTCTAAATGACAACACAGCACCACTAGATTTTGCAGTGCAAGGACTGCTTTTAATCAAATCTAATCTTGCATACACTTATGTAGATCTCCCTAATGATAATTTCATGTCTGTGACACCGTAGGACTGGTAATACTAACTGTTTCAGCGTGTTATTATTTCAATTGTTATTGTTATCTACTGTCCAAAGCCTTTGTAATTTCATAGGACAGCAAATGCATTTATTTTGATGTCCTACTTCTAATACAACAGAAAAGTTATTGTTATTATAATATGTTCTAAATGTATGAAGCATGAAAGGAACAACCCTATTTCTCAGACACATTGAAGGGTTAAATCACATACTTTGGGAGCACTGTCGCTTATTAAAAATTATTTACGAGTTGAATTGTATCACTTCTAAATATATAAAGAGTTGGGATGGCTTCCAGCAATTACTAAAGAAGCCAGCCAAGTGATGCTTTCCAATTAAATCAGGCTGAGTTGTTTGTTTTTTTTTTTAACTTCTCAGTGTCCTGTGTTCTTTCTTCTGTTTTCCCATGATTCAAACAGACAATGCATTAACCTCGTGCAGGGGGAGTCTCACACATCTCCTCTTTGGTCTCCCTTCATGTGCTGGTGAGCAGCAGGAGCCTCTGTAGGTACTCACTACATGAAAGGTGTCTTTCTTGTCCATATAAGGGCTGCTGCTGGTGCTTCAGTCCTTGCTTTTATTTAGAACCAGTTGTTATACAAAGCTTCAAAGCTTGTAACTTCTGATAGCTTATTTATATTTGTAATGTTCAATCTTTGATAACGACTGTGTTAAAAAACCTGAGTGCAGAGCTGAAAGCATTGACTTCCACGGCTGTGCCTGTGCAGTTCAGATTATACAAAGACACAGATGAAAGTCCATGATGTCTAATTTATTAGCAGGGAAGTAAAGAACAAATTAATTAAAAAGAAGAATGCTGAAAAACAACAACAACAAAATCACTAAGCCCTAAAGTACTCCCTTTCCTCCTTTTACTGGATGCAGCTCAGATGTTTACAGGGAGGTCATGCACCACTACTCACGTGTGGTATCACACTGGAACCAGCTCTTGATAGAGAAAAAATTCCACAATTCTCCATAGGTTTATTTCCTGAGTGAAGCATATTATAGAAAAATACATCTTTGTATCTGGGAGGGTCCTAGACTGTAGACCTGGAGGACATACCCAGACCACAGCAGCCCATGAACTTTGTCTAAGATGTCTAAGAAAAAGGTAATTATGAAAACCTAGTCAAGTCTTTAAAAGCCTAAATTTACTGTAAGCACTCTGAACTGAAAAATCATTACATAATCTGCAAAATTAAATAGAACATTGAAAACACTGCAGTAGACTATTGAGTGCTTATTCCTTGGGAGTGCTTATTCCTTTCCATAGCTGGCTATAGTCATCATTGCTGCAGAGTTCACTTTGTTCTATGTTGAAGAAATATGTCAGCTCCAGAGTACATAGGGCCTGGCTTTATTGCTGGGACTGGAAGTTTGCCACTCAAAGATCTAATCAGAATTGGTTGGGTTTTTTTTCCAGCACTTTGGAGTAGATAAAAAACTCATTTTGGTATCTGGCATATTTATTTAGCTCTGTTACAGGTTCATCTACTCACCTATGATCATTTACAAGATTTAAATAAAGGTTTCTCCTCGATTAGTGCTGGAAAATGAGACCAGCTTGTGTAACTTGGAAAAATGATTTAAAATGATGGAAATTATTCTTGTGCGAGGAAGACAGAAATAGCCCAACACAAGTGCATTCTGCAGTTGCCAGTTGAAACAGCAGCCTATTTTGTGCTGTGCCTTTTACTGATTCATTTCTAGGGTTGTTCTCTAAAAAGAATCTACAGCTAGTGGGGCTGAACTGCTGCTTTCTGTCAAGTGGAAACTGAGTGCCTGTTCCATAGCCTTTTTCCAAAAGCTTCCTTTGAAAGCTGAAACACTGGAGCACAGAGATGTGCCCGAGCCTGCCCCTGGGAATGCAGGAATGCAGCCCTTGCCCAGTGTCTGTAGGTCCTGCCAGCTCCTCCCTTTCTGCTCTGACAATTCAGAGGCTGCAAGAGGCTGTGGCTGCCCGTGCCATACACAGGAGCTCCAGCCAGAGGATTTGGGAAGCCAAATCTGTTTGTCACATGTCTGCATCGCCCCCAGCCTTTCCAAGAGCATCCCAGAAACCATGTGCAGCAGTCCTGCAGGTAGAGCAGGGCTTGACACACACTCCTCTTCCCCCAGGGTGGAACTGCCCTGCCACACTGCCCATCCTTTAAGGGATTGACACTAACAGACCTGTCCACTGGTTTCAATAAAGATTCCTTTGGGCTGGTTTCAGGACCCCAAAAGTTTTGGGCACAGAAGTACCACCTATATTGATGCTGCAACCATCTCTGTGTGGGAGACCATTCCTGTGCATTCTTGCTGAGAATGTCTTCTGCTGACAGAATTCAGGTAGTGAGTGATGTGCCCTGGGCAGGGTTCCTGACCACGTGCAGAATATCCCTGCTTTTCTTTTCCATTGCACAGCCACAACACCAGGGACTCCAGGGGAATGCAGTCCTGAGGTGCAAGCCAGAAAAGAGATGGTCTGGGAGGCATCAGCCAAAGAGCACTCATCAGACTGTGGATGAGTTTGTCCTTATTAAAGTTGAGCTACTCCAGCTCATGGTTAGTTTAACTCACAGACTAGTCCCACTAAAAAAATGCAACCACTCTGCTAGGCCCAGGTATGGCTCTAGTCAGTTCCTCAAATGACATCCCTTACAATCAAATGTTGCATTAGATTTGGGAATTGACAACCATCCCATTGAGTTACACGCCTCACTACATTTTCACAATGACATTCAAAGAGTAACAGAACACTAAAATACTTACTTATGTGCTTCAAACACACTGGCCTTAGATTCCTGTGGAATGTCCACTGTGCTTCTAAAAACTGTACTCTGAGGAGCCAGCAAGCTTCTGTGAAACTCTCACCAGCCACGATCCACCATGGACAATCCTTCCTTGCTAGAACTGAAGATTTTCTTAATACTGCATTACCTTAGGGCAACAGGATATATAAAGAATCCCTGTGGAGCTCTTCAAATTGCTGAAGGCTAACACAAGCCCTTAGCAATATCCATTCTTTAGGATTGTAGATTCCTTACTGAAGTGTATCTTATGGGTATCTTTTTTACCCATGTGAATTTCACAGTCTGAGCTGGGATCAACAGAGGAAGGAGTGGGAGAAAGGGAAGTTTTATCCCACTTCCACCCCCAGTTCTGCTCAGTTCATTCATTTCATTATGTGCTCCTGGCTGCACAGTGTATCCTCCTCTCCTGGGTCAGGCTGCATCCACCCCTGCTTTCACCTCTTTCTGCCCCAGTGACAAGAGCTGGTTGTTCAGCTCATGTCCAAAATAGCACTGGGCTGCTCCAAAAATTACCATAGCTTCTCCTCTGGGGCACAGCCAATGTGGCCTCACTCAAACTATTTATTTACAATACATCTTAAAAGCCCTCTGACATCCCAATCAGTAGTAAAATGACATAAACATTGATTTCTTACAAGATGTATGAATCTTTCTACCATCAGGGAGAGGAAGGAAAATAGAAGCTTTAGAGACAATCAGAGTAATAACTTTTGAATCCTAGTCTGGAAATAGCAACACACACAAAAATAGATGTATTTTTAACATATAAAGATCTAAAACATATTTTCTACCCTTTTGTAATTTGAAAGCTCTCAAAGCACAATGAACACAAATATCTTTTTGTTTGCAGTGTATATCCTGCTTAATAAACCATCACACAAAGCATTTTGGCTCTTAAAAATAACTACTAAAATGAAGGCTGTCTAACAGAGCATAGATTGAGATGGTTATTAATGCTAACACTTAGCACCTAGTCTGTCAGAGTTTCTGCTCAGTAAGAACTGAGAAGTTCATTGCACTTGTCCTAGCAATGTCTCTCCATAACATCCATATTTGGAAAAGAAATAGGAAAAGACACTGAAGCAAATAATTCTTCTCCTCTCCAAGCAGAAATTAAGAAAATTGTGTATTATCTAAAATTGTACAAAGAAAAAAGAATGCTTTCACAGCAATCAGTTTCTGAGGTATTTAAAATTCTCTTACTTGACTTAATTAAAAACCAGTATCACTAGTACCTCAAATTTGCCAGAAAGAGAATGACAGATCTGCCCTGAGCTTCAAATATCAGGCACTTGTACATTGTTCTTTCCTAACAAAATACCAAATTTTCATTCCTGTTTGGAAATCAAATGACAAGATCGTTTGACTACAGCTATGTACAACAAAGGCACTAATTAGAAAATTCCCTGGCAAATGACACAGCCAAGACTTATTTCTGTTCAAGACCATGATGTTTACCCTTGTTTGGGTACATGAAAAATACAGAAGACAAGGATAATCAGCTATGTTTTGTGTATCCTAAACATTTTTAGTCCCAAATAATTTCCACATAAAATTATACCTTCAAATCTTCTAAAAAATCCCAGTAGCATCTTTTACTTCTCACCTTCTCCTAAGCTGTAAACCTTGTCCTGCTGTATACGTTATCCATGTCAGAAAACAAATTCCTTTTGTTTTAATTTATCCAATCACATCATTTTGGTTTTGTACCCATCGGATGTCACACTCAAGCTGAGAATTTTCATTAAGGCCTGAGAAAGGACAGATTTTGGGACACAGCTAATCATGATTCCTTTATTCTACCCATGCATTACAAACCACTCCAGGAAATGTAAACTTTCCAGAGCTTTTTACCATTTGAACATTTTGATTGAGAATGAATCCTCAGCTTGTCAGTTGTGTTGCTCTGTGCTTTTAAACATAAATGGTATCTCTTTCTTCTCATGGTAGGGATCCCACTTCACACATCAGCTAATTAACCACAATTTAGACTGAAGTACGAATGATTACTTTGCTGTAATGCTGCTGTTTCTTAGCAACCATGAAAGATATGGTAAAGGATGTGAGACAGAGACCCAAATAACATCATTTCCAGATTGAGAACTTCCACCTAGACTAACCTACAAGTGGGACAGTAAATTAATTTTATATTTCCATTTCCCTACTTCAGTGCTATGTTCCTTGCAGGCTTTTGACAGCGTGATTTTCACAGTCCATGATGACACTTAAGCATTTAACTTCCCCAGAGCTGATGATACCTGCTAGCTACTCCAAAACAACTTGTAAGACTTAATTAGAAAAATATTTCCTGCATTCTTCCCATGTGATGGCTTATGTCTAGCACTAATTCCTCACTTGATGGGAGTTCTACCAAACTAAAGCTGCAAGGTTAGGCCTTTCTTCAGTGTTACACAATAAACAAAAATCTATTTTATTAGCAACAAATTGGTAATTATGTTTTTCCGCATAATCCTAATAAGGTATTTTGAGCATTTAAATTGCCTTACTCTGATCTGAAGATAGTTATTTTATGTATTAACCAACTTTATAGTGCAAGACAATTCTGTCAATGCTTTTCAAAAATATTGACAGAATTAAAAAGTCTGACCACTGAAAGTCCAATTAAAAATCAAATTCCTTTAATGTTTGATGAATCTTTTTATGACTTGCTGTGTAGTTCTACTCTGTGATTGCTACTTGCATATGATGATGTCAATAGTGCAGATTTAATTTTTATTCTGGGAGAAATGGAAGATTGGTTTCTGTGATCCTATTAATATTCTGCTTTTGAACACATTTTTGAATGACTGAAGAAGAAAACCAAAAAGCAGACTTTGAAGTACCAAAGTAAGGACAAAATTGATGGCTCAAAGTCAGATGAGCCAGGTACCCACATTTTGGGTTACACATCCAAGGCACACAGCACAGGCAGTCATGGCAGGCACACATGGTAACTAACCCTGCTTCTCCCAGCCCCTGGAGCTGGGACAGCTCCAGCTGGAAGGGATGGAGCTCTATGGAAGTTCTGGGGGTCTCATGGGTCACCTGAGGGTCACAACCCCTACAGGATTCAATGAATTTCAGTTCAAAACTTCAATGTCTGCACCAGGCAGCGCTGCAGCCTGTGATGGCAACCTCACCTGGCACAGGGGCAGCACAGGGGTGCCAGGAGGCACCGTGGGCATCTGCCAGCCCTTCTGCAGTGGCACCTTCCTAGAGAGAGCCCTGGCCCAGCACGGAGGTGCTGTGTGCCCAAGGCACCAGGTGCTGCTGCTCAGCAGAGCCAGGGCTGCACTCACCAGCTGCTCCTGGGGCTCCAAGGGTGGGAGGGGCAGGGCAGGGCAGGAAGGGCTCATCCTGCAGGGGAGCCTGGAGGAGAAGGGAGCTGTGGAAGGCTGGAACACGGCACACACAGTGTGCAAGGTGAGTGTGCAGCTCCTGGCTCTTGGTCTTCTTGTTTGGGCTGTTTGTTGTGAGAAATTGCTTTGCTGGTATCCCCATGTGCTCAGCTGCTGTCTGGGCTTGTGCTGCTGTGAGACATGGTGTGCTGGGCTGGAAGGAGCCCTGGTCCCACCTGGGACTGCCCTGTCCAACAGCACTTGGAGCCTGCAGGCAGAGTCGCTGTGGCTTTGTCACAGTGCCACCAGGTCTGCATGGGGTAGGGGTTTGTGTCCTTTTTGTTGCTCTGGCAGCAGGTACAGGTGGAACCTGGGGGTTCTGCATGGTTGCTGTAGTTCTGTTTCATTATCTCATGGAACTGAGAAGGGATCCAACTTTTTGTAGAAGTTTTTCATTGTTTTTGCTGAAAGAAGCTAAATGGAAAAATCTGACATTACAATTCTTTAGTCATACATTCATAGTGGTGTCTTGCAGGGCATTAGGCAAAATTCTGCAGAACCAAGGAGTCAATTCCACTGGCACTATGTCTGGTAACACCTCCACCAGCCTGTCTGACCATGGGTTTAAAGGATACCTCTTCACTCTCTGACTTTAAAAGTAAAGCTAGTTTGGCAATGTTTAAATTTTTTCTTGTTTAGGTTGTGTGGTTTTCTTTTTTGTTATGTTTGGTTTTGGCTTTTGTTGATGTTGGTTGGTTTGTTGCTTTTTTAAAGCAGAGATATTCATTAGTAGTCTGAAACAAAGAGAGGAAACTATTGGATTAATCAGTATAAATAAGTACATTCTCCATGCTCAAGAGGAGTTCACAGAAAGGGTATTTTCTTGTAGTGCAAGTTTGCGTGGTCCTTGGGAATACTGTTCTATCATAACTTTAGCTGCTTTCTGTTGAGATATTTTATTTTCATCTAAAAGGGCAATGAAAGTGTATCTCCTTTAATATTCAAATTAATATCATCAAGGCTTGATAAGTTTATTTCTGGCAGTAGCATAGCTGAACATGATGGCAATCACTTTGTAATAGAAGTCTTGTTCATGCATTGCACTTCAGTAATTTTGCTCTGATGTGCTTTTCTTGTATAGCTCAGACAGACTTTGTAGCTCCCTCCCTGAGAGGAAAAATTACTTTCCCCATTGTCTTCCCTCTAGGCAATAAAACTTTAGAAAGTCTTTTTTTTTCCTTCCCCTCTTTCAGTCTGTTTACATTTTTCCAGGGGAAAGTTAAAGCACTATGAAAAAAGGACTAAGGCTAACTATAACTCATAGGTTCTAACATTCCTTTTTATTTCTGGTTGAAAATCAGATTCCTAAGACAGATGGTCTGTTTAGTCTATGTTAGGTCACTTCAGGAACAGCTCTACTTTAGTAAGACTCCTTTTTTGCTGCTATATATAGCTTTGTTGTAACAAGATTAAAGTAAAAAACCCAGATGTTTAATGTATAAAATTACATTGTCCAGTTTGACAGAAAGTGTGTCTGCTCCTCAGCAGCTACACTTGGTATTAATTTGTCTCCTGTCCTCACTGCACTGTTGAGCTGTAAATCAATGTATAATCAGTGTGTAGGCTGGGAGTAGATGGTATATTTTTAATTAAAATCCACCTTCCTTTTTTTCCATGTGTAGCCTCTACCCACCAAGTGCCTCTAGCAGGCATTAATCAAGTTGCATATACAACTACCAATGGGTGATACATTTTACTGTTAATTAAGAGGGGGAAGTTTGCCATGAGGGGTCAATAGTGGCTATAGGGTATGGAAGTATAAATATTATTGACAGACCACCAGGTATAATCTGCTGATGATTTGGACTGGCTCTTTTTCTGCCTTCAAAGCCAGCTGGCACAGAAGGTGGCTGCACCTGGCTCCTGGAGGAACACTGGCTTCAGACAGGTGAGGCCAAGCCAGAGCACAGGGCAGTGCCTGCTGTAGCAATTAAGGATGATGCTGGGAGGAATCAATCAGAGGGAGAAGAGAAGGGACTGTGAAAGTGATCTGATTCCATGGGACACACACGGGGTGCACCTGATCTCATGGCTTAATGCAATCTATGGCTTTTTGGCTTGCTGCAGATTGGAGGATAAGAATATTCTACTATGTTTTTTAATTTTTTTTCACCTGTCTTTATGAATCTCTGCAACTGAACTGTCTGCATTTACACCTTGGAAAGCAATGTTTGTGTTAAAAATCACCTGCAATGTCTGATTAGGTAACTGATCAATGAATAAGGTGCAGCTGGCAAAGGCTGCTTGGCTGATGTTAGCATGGGGCAATCTACACAGATATTAACTGAAGGAATTAGATCCTCCAGAACAACTGGAGGCTTTATCTCAAAGACTATCAGGGTTAAAATGAGATGGAGTTAAGGACTGAGTTTTGGAAAGGTTATTCTGTCTGCTCACATGGAAAGTGAGTCAGGTTTGGTGTAAAAAATGGTTGTTTACAACACTGAGCTAAGCTTTGAATTGCTGTGTATTGTTTCAGTGCCACAGAAACCTCGGGTTGAAGGAAAAAAAATGTATCAATCATCAAATCCATTCCTTTCTCTGAGATCAGGCTCGAAGAGATAGTTGTCTGAGCTGCTCCTAAAGACCAACATTCCTTCTCAGTGGTTGTAACTGATTTTCCTGATGTCAGGCTGAATTTCCCTGGCTGCAAACGTGCTGAGTGCCTCTTGTCTCTCCACTAGACATTGATTCCTCTGTGCATTAACAGGGTTCAGCATTCTTCCAGTATGTCTGAGTGTGGAAAATGTTGTCTTGCCATGATTTCATTTCTGGATTAAATAAACTGATCTTGAGAAGTGAGAGAATGAAAATAACATTATCCACTACAGCTGTTTACTAGGAAGTCTCCAGCCTATGTTTCTACAGGCAAGGTGACTGTCAGAGCTCTATTAATGGAAAGCTGTGTTCTGGCTGGACATGATTTTGGAGTTTGTTGTATTTCAGGCCAGGTTTCATCTGGCTTTGTAAAATGTGAGGGTTAGTGGCAGATTACCAGACCTCATCACCTTTGAACAGGATTTATTGTTTCTTCCACTAAGGCACTGCCTGAGATGAAGCAGCATAGGGCAGATGGTTTTAAAGCACAAATTCACACCCTGGGAAGCCAGCTTCCTGCAGGGAAGTCTTAACAGACAGGACTGGAAAATGTCCATATTCCTTGGCCTGCACACAAGCCAGCCTGGCAGCAAGCAGCCCTTGAGAAGATCATTGTGTAGGTGGGTTATGTATGTGAAGTCCACACAAACTCCTCGGTGTGCAAGAACTGACACTTGGGCTGTAGAGAAAGCAGTGGCTCTGTGTGCAGTGGGAATACTTCTGACTGTGCCTTGCAGCAGGTTTCTCATGGGTGATGTAGTGTTCCACCATGGTATGTGCAAATGCCATGGAAGAAACCCTGTGTCCAGCCATTTGATCAGGATCTTTTCTTGAGCTTGATCCCACCCTGCAAAGACTTGTGTCAAGGAATATACCAGCAGTCATCAGCAGGCTAGTTCTGCCAAACCCTTTCTGGTAAATCATCTTTGAGTGAATGGTTTTCCTTATTTCAGTAGGAACACATAAAAGGGAAAAGCAAAACAAAGTTACACAGGATAACTTCAAATTGTGCGGTCTATTTTGATTCCAAACATATTTTCATTGCCAGAAAGCTAAACAGTTGGAATCAGAAACAAATGGTAAAATGGAGGAGAAAAATGTGTGTTCTCTTTACCCAACTGCTAAAAATATGAATTTTCTACTTTTTTTTGTGTAATATTGCTTTGTCTTATGATACGCAGTAGCACTGCTTATTGAAGAAAATAATTTGAGCCATCTGTTTAATGTGACAAAAAGTCAAGTTTAAGATAAAGTAGTGTAAAAACTGCAGTCCTTTTTACAAAAAACTTCTGAAAGTCCTTATTGAATGCATGTGTATCTTTCACATTTAAGATGATATGTGAACTGCAGAAGGGCAGATTTTTTTCTCTGTAGAGAAGCCCTCTGATAATACACCTATAAAAGTACCATGAGGGACCATGTCCTGCACTGAGATCAGTATTTACATGCTTTTCATAAAGCATCTCAGGGATCTTACCGCACAAATATAATTAAAGTCATTCCTCACCTAAAATAGGGAAGGTAAAAACAGACAAAGACAACCAGGAATGGGAGGAGAAATAGATACAACTGAAAGACTTGCTTAAGGCTGTCATTAAGATCCT
Organism: Buphagus erythrorhynchus; assembly: GCA_013400855.1. NCBI lineage: Eukaryota > Metazoa > Chordata > Aves > Passeriformes > Sturnidae > Buphagus > Buphagus erythrorhynchus. Next base: position 23,933 of record VZTT01050337.1, read on the forward strand.
GCTGTCAGCCCAGTACTCTACCCACCAGATTTTGAGAAGTTATCATATGGGAGGATGCACAAAGAAATTAGCCTAGTATCTTTACAGTGTCCTTAAATTTCCAGTTTTATTTGCTTTGAAATTCAGGAAGGTGTTATTTAACAGAAATCTGAAGTTGCAAACTGTATTTTGTAAGATATACATATGACAGATGCCTTTTACAATGTTCTAACGTGGTTTAATATGAATACAGTGTTGCTAGTGCACGAACCTAACTGGGATGTCACACAAAGAAAGGATTCCTGACACTGTAGTTTTGGTTTTGTTTGTGTTTGTTTTTTTTTTTTTTTTTTTTTTTTTTTTTTTTTTTTTTTTTTTTTTTTTTTTTTTTTTTTTTTTTTGTTTTTTTTTGGTTTTTTTTTTTGTGTGTGTGTATGTGTTTGGGGATTTTTTATGAAGGAAAAGCTTATTTGGATATTTTCTTCCCATTTTTTTTTTTTCCAAATGAGCATGTGAAAACGTGGCAAAGCTTCTTAAATACTGCTGTTCTCTGTTACTCTGCATGTCTGTCCCTGAGTACTGTTAGAACAGCTCTGAATTACATAAACCCCTAATCAGCATTCCATCTGCTGAAATCTGACACATCCATGTACATCCCAGTCTCCTTCCTAAACCCTTTCAGTGCAGCCATCTAACATTTCCTCTGTGATGTCTGCTCTACCTAAATAACTGTGCTACTGCAGCACCAGTCCCCTGCTTTCAATGCAGCACTGTCCCAGCATTAATTTTTGTTTGCTATAGACAAGCTTCTGGTTCCCCCTTGTCATTGTGAAAGCTGTGTGTCTGTGAGCCCAAGTGAAAGTAACTTTAAATGCCAATTTTGTGTGTTTGTGTTCATATTAACTCTTTTGTGGTGTAGCTGTTAAAAAAAAAAAAAAAGAGAGAGAGAGAGAAAAGGAGGAAAAAAAAAAGTAAGAGCATCTAGTCCAACTCCTACCACGATCCAGGTCTGCCACCCTCAAGGTCTGAGAAGTTGCAGAAGGTCTGGATGCAGGTTTTTTCCCCTTGGCAGCAGCACTGTGTCCCCCTAGGGATGCAGTTTCCTGGCCATGGTGCTCCCTGGGCAGCTCTGGAGGGCACAGACTGCTCTATCCCCACTGGGTCTGTGATTCTGATGGCACATTAATGCCCTGCAGCATTCTTTCTTCCCCAGAGCTGTATTCCACACTTTACATCTCAAGAGTTGTGGAGGCTGCACCTTCTCTGGCTTATTCAGGTTGTGACATTTGTTAAAAATACTAAAAACTCAGTGTTACCTACTGATGTGTGTGCACCTGCCCATAATGGTAACAAGGAATGATGATTAGTAGAGTGAAAAATGTGAACCAACAGGATAAATGACTTCCACTCTGCACAACATTGTTCTCTTTACTAGGTGTTTCTGATGTTCTTTATGTTCCTGTGAAGGAAATTGCTTTTTTATTGTTTTTCTTTCTGCCTCCCTGGGGATGGTGTTAACAAACCTACTGAAGTCTGTGACTTGAAAGTCTTCAGCTTTTCTTCTATACATAGCATTTCCTTACTTAGGGAAAATCTTTTTTGTCCACTTTACATTTGTATAAAAAACTTAGTTATATTCAATCACATGCTGTTTGTATAAAAAATGTTTTCAACTCAAAAAAATGCTAGTTTCAAACCAAAAGAATTCAAGTAGATAGCTGTAAAACTTCTTCAGCAACAAAATTAGTCTGAGCTTTATGATCTCATATGTATTTTTATCAGTTTATCATGGTAAAGAAACCACATTGCTTTAAAAGCAAGCTAAGTACTTATTTAAAGATTTGTTTTCAATCTCTTTAATGGCATATGAGCAGAGTTTGTATTTTAGTAAGTGATGAAGTGACTAAGCATGGGCCTTAACTGTCCCTGAAATAATCCCCATTAAGAAGTGTAGCTACTGCTTCAATGCCTGTAAAAGAGAGGAAAGAAGTGAAGTATTCCAGAATTGGTTGTTTAACATAATGGCACACATGCTATCTGAATTCCATCAGACAAGGCTACAAGGAAAAAGGAATTATAAATACAGAAAAGCTTCTTCAGTGACAAGTATATAATTATTTTTTAAACAACCTCTTGCAGTCTGCATGGGTTATTTGGTATGTCTAGTCATGCTTTATTTCACTGCTCAGCCAGAGGTATTTCACGTGCACACTTCTGCTTGTCATTGACTGCAGTAACTTCAAGGAAATTAAATTCTGTTATATGAAAATATGGAAAACACTGAATAATCTCTCCCCCACCATCGCCCTAAATTCTCTTCCTACACATCACTTGTCTCTTCTTCAGTGCTACTCTGGCTGTTGCTAAGGCACCACTTCCCTGGCAGAGTTCAAGGTAAATACACAGAGCTCCCAGCAGTGCAGGAGACACTGGTACTCATCCTCCTGCTGGATGGGCAAGTGCAGACACAGCTCTGGGGAATTTCAGAGATATCCTGGCTGCAGAATCATGCAGTGGGAGATGGTCCTGCTGCACTGTACCATGCAAACAAGGAAGGGCAGAGCTGTGCTGTCCCTGCCTGCTGGGCAGGGCTGTGTCCCCTCTCGTGTCCTGGCTGCTCACACACGGGTGCTGCTGGCCAGGGATGTGGGAGGTGGCTTTGACAGAGCCAGCAACCCAGAGACAGATGCTGTGGTGGAAAATGGGGACCCTGTTTCTGGGAACCTTGTTTCTCTTCCCCAGTGATGGAAGATGAAACCTGGGTGTCAGGGTGGCTGCTGACCCTCCAAAGGGCAGAATGAGCCCGATTTTAGTTTGATTCAGCTCAGGCCAGTCAGTAGCAGAGTGGAAGGGTGGATGTAGGCACTGTGCTGGTGCTCTGGTGAGTTTTTACCTACCTGGCAATTCCTGGGCTTCAGCCCTTTCCCTGAAGCCTCCCTCAGTGCATTTCTGTGCTTTCATCCTTGTTTCGTTGGCAGAAGAAAATTGAGACATTCTTGTCCCAAGTGAAGAAGAGTTTAGTTTACAGAAGCATCTTTTGCCTTCACTGCCTTTTCACAGCTGTTTAAAGCTTCTGATTGCCTTCTAGAGGCAATTTCTGTGAATTCTAATTTTTTTTAATGAAAGTATATTGTAACTTTTTAATAAATATCTATTTGTAACCTTGTGTGAGGGAGATCTGCATGCTGTGATTCAACACAATACTCTGCAAAATGGCAAGGCTCTGGTTTCCTTTACTCCTTATCTGCAGTTAAGCTCTATCCCTAGAAAACAGTGTCCTCCTCTGACCTCATTTGATCAGTGACAGTCACAGGCTGCTGTGTCTGAGGACAGATGCAACTGTCCCCTGGATCTGCTATTCAAGCCCAATTGTTTGAACTTAGAGGTGTGAGGATATACTGCTCCTTCAAGGAGTTATTTGTTCAGGAATGCATTCTGGAAATAGCTGGGAAGCTCTTGTTATCTCTGAAGATGCTATTGTGTTCTCACTTTCTGGCAAATATTGCATCTACCTGTTTCAGTATTTCAAAATCAAATTAACTTTCCTGATCCCACTTGCAAGCCCGCTGTCTGTATTTTTTTGTTTGCCAGAGGAGGCAGGTTAGTTCCTGTTTCTAGAACCTTCAATTACAATGCCAAGTTGATATCTCACCTCCATCAATTTCCCCTTTCTTGAAATATAACCTAACAGCATTTACTCCCTTTTTTTAGTGGTAGAAATCATAAACCCAAGAGCATTTGAGAAGAAATGAGTTGGGGAAGAAGAATCAGATCAATACTGGAAGAATTGAGGCTTGAGGAGAACAGCATATTGGCTGGGGCACAGAGAAGTGAGAGATCAGTTAAATGCTAGAAAGATGTGGGTATCTGGAGAATGAACACAAATTGGTAGTGTAAGATATGAGGATGGACAGGAAAAGAGAGAATTTAAAAGTATTCTAGAGGTTAGAAGATGGAGAATGTAGCCAAAATCTGGGTACCTGCCTGGTGGCAGAGGCAGTCAAAGTGAGGGTGCAAGGAGACTTTAGACCTTCTCTGCCCTCTGCATGTGCCTTTTCTCAAAGCAGGAGGAGTTTCTGCCTGTCCTCCCAGGGTGCAGTGACACTCACTGCTCCTGATGGAGTGGAAACATCCATTTATACCAGCACAAGTATGGGGCAACAAAGCACTGGCTATTTTCTGGCTGTCCCCAACTAGGCTTTCAAACACCTAGCACAGAGAATCAACAAGAAAATCAACGAGTTCAAGAGAAAGTTGTGCAGAAGTGAATGACACCAACTAGTTAAGAGCCCTGGCTCACAGTTTGGCTTCAGAACTACAGGAGATACCCTGGCCTGGAGGATAAACAGCTGATTAACAACTAAGTATTGGGACTGCTCTAAGCCCTGCAGCATCTGATTTAATCCAAACTGAAGTTAAATCATGGAATTGTGGAAAACATTGGTATTCATCTGTCGTAAAGACAATTTGTTCTTGGCTTTTCATCAGTTCTGTATGATTTCTGTAAGGGGAAGTGCTCTACAGAGAAATGCCAGTGGTGACTGTTTTGGATGAGTGTACAGGTCTGGGGGTTTTTGGTGCTTGTTTTCCTTTCTTGTTGCTGCTTTTGCATTCAGTTGTGGGCCTGTTTTGGGGGAGAGGAAGGGACAGGACTGCAGGCAAGAGTAAACTCTCAGCCCTATCTGCCCCAAGGATGCAAAGTGTTACATCCTTCCTTCTTATGCAGGATAATCTGATACTGACCTTTAAGAACTGGTATAGAAATAGACTCTTAAAAACAAATGCAGGTAAGAGAGAAGCCAGAGAAACCTCAGCTCAGGTCAGACTACATTCATACAATAGAAGCTAGTTTCTGATGCAGGTGAGGTTTAATCACTGAACAGAAACATCCTCTCTTAGTTCTATAGAGATATATGTAGGTATTTTTAAAGAGCACCAGTTAGTCCAAGGGGGTAGGAAGGGGACATACTGGCACTGTACAAAGTTTGTGCAAGTGGTTTTTACATATACTTAGGCTTGAACTTTTTATCTTGTTCTTAAACCTGTAATTCAAGTCAATATTTTTCCTCACCAATTCTTTATCACATTCTAATGAATCCAGTAGCTGTGCATCACAATGACTGTACTGATTACTTCTGTATCTACTAGTAAACATTCTTCCCAATGGTGGAGATGATTAATAATGTATAAAAATAGTGAGGCAACAACTATAACTTGCTTTGAAGTGAACATGAAGGTCATTCTTGATACCTTTAGCCTACTTCCTTCTCACTTCTGGGAGTTAGAAGGAAATGATGCACAAAAACACAAAGCTAAAATTAAATGCAAGTAAACAAAAGCTACAGACATTCACCTGGCATAACACTATATGGCACAGAGCTTTTGTTGAAAAAATCATCTGAAAGATGGTTATCTTAATTAAAAAAATTAAAAATACCCCCAAATTCGAAAAGTCCAAGAAACTTGTATTTATTTGACCTGCATCTGTCAGTGATTTGTAAACTATAGACTCTAAAAGTAGATGGAAAACTATTTGGAAAGGAAACACTAACACAATAATAGCGTTAATACATTTCTTCAAAGAGAAAGAAAGAAAGAATTTAGTTTTTCCTGCAATACAAACTTCTTGGATAAACAATGCCAGGAATGAGATGGTCATAAGTGAGGTATTATGCTAACTTTTATTGTTTCAGAGGATTACCCTTCATATTAAACTAGCGCTAGTAAGAAAACCTAAGAGAATGTCTCCGTGGTGAAGTGTTTGTTTCATAGATGGCTTAATCTTCCTGCCCTGTTTTGTATTGTTTATCAACAGATGTCAGCCAAAATCTACACCTGTACAGAGGGACTGGTCAGTCTGCTCCTCTGCAGGAAGGCTGAACAGAGCCAACTGCTGAAACTTGACAAAAACCAGCATCTGTACCAAGGAGGGATTAGTGACCCCTGAAAAGACATCAAAGTGACTCTTGCTCTTTCTCAGCCTTTTTTGTTCAAGATGTCTGCCTTAAAGAGCAGAAAAACTCACTGGCTACCAGCCCATGTCTGAGCTCAGCTTGGCTTCTCAAGATGATGTCTGAGGCTTGGGTATAAAGTTGTAGTTACTGCAGCAAGCCTCAGCCTCCCATGAATCTCCTCCAGCTGCACTTGTCAGCCCATGAAATGGCCTCCCATAATGGAACTGGCAGAGAGATTTCTGCAGGCAAATAGCAAATAACACACTTTTAATTGGGCAAGGCTCCAAACCCAGGTCTCAGCCCAGGGAAGCAGGCTCTGAGCAGGCATCAGAGCCACAGTACCAGTGAAGAACCTCTGCACCCTGCTCTGACCACAGGGTCTGCATCTGTAAATAAACCAGGACACAACCCTTTGTCCATGCATTGTGCTGCCATCTGGATACAGGCTGAATTCTTTCCCACACTCCAAATGCTGTTTAATTCATACTGGCCACTGTTATCCTCTGTCTCATGCCAGGACATTTAGTGGGAGGCTATCTAGCATGGGCTGAAACAGTGCCAGGAAGTGTATTAATAGATAAACAGATTAGAGGATTGTATACCACTGCTTGGGCTCACAGCCAGGTCCTGCTTAGTTTACCAGATAAAATAGTAATCTCTCTTAGAAAGTTACAGGGTTCTCCTACCTTCCTGGGAGGGGCTGTCACCCTGAGGCTGATGCTATGGGTAGAATGCAAGTACCAAAGGTTTCTCAGACAGGCCAGGTCTTCATGAGAACTCTCTCATCAGGCCTACTGTTGTCCTTTTTACCTGGGATTTATAGCTTGATTGCTCTGTTACCAGCTAAATTACGTGACTTACTCTTCCCACCATGACTTTTTAGTCTTTGTTGTAGAGGAGATGAAAGGCTAAAAGATTTATTTCTTCAAAGGGGAAGTGTGAGCTTTTTGAGTCAGTGCACTCGTTGTTTTGTACAGCTCATTCCTTACTGCCAAAATATCACTTTAAATAGAACTCAGTCTCATCCCAGACCTTTGGCAAAGCAGACAGGAATGGCCAATAATTGCTGTGTGGCAGCAATTTCTTCATATTCCTACTTAGGAATTTAATATGCCATGATAAATTTCTTGTCCATATCTACATATTAGAGTGGAGGCTTCCTGCTCACTGACTGCTAGCAGCATCAAAATCTCAGGTGGGGGAACAGCTTGGTCATGATCTTGCACAAGCAGGTGAGCTTGGGTTCCATCCAGTGCTTCATGAAGTTCATATTTCCATTTTGATTTTAAGAACAGAACCCGGCACAAGTTGACTTGTTCAACTAAATTATTGTTTGTCCAAGGTGTCCAGTCAATTTGACAAAAGTAGGATTATTTATGGTCTTTACTGTCCTTACAGCATGGTTAGAATTTTTTCCCTTTAAAGTTTTTTACTCTGTTTTTTTCCCTGCTGGACAAGGCTCCCTGACTGACAGCTGCTGTGCTAATGAGGGGTCTGTATGCAAATCAGCAGCCCAGGTAATTCCTGGGGGGAACACTAAAAGAAAAAATTCACCCAACCAGGCTCTTGGCTCACCCCCTTGCCCCAGCTGCTGCTGCCTGCTCATCCCAAAGCATCTCTTACCCACTCTCTTGGCAGAGAGACCTGGACCTGTGCTTGCCCCAGTTTGCAGAGTGATCCAGAAATCCCTGTAACAGTTTGGTGCACAGGTCCCATGGCATGTTAGTTCATGCCTGTTGTCTGTCCATCTTCAATTAGCTTTGTTTTCCAGCAGCAAGGGAAGGGAGAGCCCTTTATTAGACAGTTGCTAGAAAGAACTTAATAAAAGTTCTTTGGTTTTAAAATATTTTTCTAGTTTTCATACTTAGAACATATCATCTACTACTTCTTCTGGCTTGTCTGAAGTCTAATAAATATTATTGTTCATCTGATTTGTTACTTTCTATGTAGAATCAAAACGAGGCTTTGGTAAACCAAATCCCTCCTTCTTCACACAAGTATTCTTTGGGGCAAAGGATATATTTTTCAAATAGTGTGATACTGCAAAAGGTTAAACAATGCCTACTTGCACTATAGATCACATAAGCATGTTACTGATGACTCAAATAATAATTCTTAAATGTCCTCATTATGCTTTCTAATTCATTTTGTATTTACAAGAATATATTAACTCTTGAATGGCATTTAGCTCTGTAAAACAGTGATTAAAATATGTAACAGGCTTCAAAGATTAACATCACAAAACTACAGACAGTTCACATAACAATGACAAATAATTTGCAGGAAGAATTACTTGCTAAGCATTGCAAATCAAGTAATGCTACAGCTGTAGAAAAATTATTCATGTCTGTAGAGGTCATTTTACACCAGTAAATAATGTTTAAATCCTTTGGGTTTTTCACTAGGTATATATTTACTGTCCAGGGAAAAGCTCAGATAATTTATCAAATAGCTTGAAATGTGTTAACATTTTTGTGCTAAGAGTTCCATGCTAAGATCTTGGCTCTATTGAAGAGGTACTGAAGTCATAATCAGGCTCCCACAGCCCTTATGGATACAAGCCTGGTGATAAGGTCACCTTCATTTTATTATCCTTGCCATTATACAAAGTTGTGGGCTTCAATTCAACTGTCAATTCTTACAAAAAAAAAAAAAAAAACCCAAAAAACAAAACCCCTGTCACCAGTTTAGAGCTCTACTTGGAGTACAAGCTGCTCTTCCCTAGGCCAAACATCTTTTGACTTCTGTGGAAGGAAACCCAGAGAAGAGACCAGCAACAGTTTGTTCTCCACAGTATTTAAACTTCATGAGGATAATCTGTATTGTTTCAGAGACCATGCAGGCAACTTAGCCTCTGGTTATCATGTTACTAGTGTGACATAACAGTTCCATTAAAACAAGCATGAAGATCCATGTGGTGACTTAGTGACTTGCATAAAGGCTTAAATCAGTACACATAAAAGGTTTATGGCCAAATTCCTGCCTGTTTCAGCCAGGGAACCCAGGACAAGGCACACCAAATGAAAGTCTCACACCCTTTTTCTCCAATATGCAGGATTTCCAAACCCATTGCGAAATCATTTCTGTTGGTGATGACCTGAATTTTTGTGAAATGTCACTCTGAAAGATGACATGGAGGATCATTCTTTCATGTGGCAGGGTGACTATGAAAGAGCTGAGGAAAAGGAGACATTACTCTATTGAAAAGGGCTTTTTTAACACCCAACCTCTCAATAGGTGGATGTTAAAAAATGAGAACAATGCTCTATTTTAAGATTACCTGTTCAGTTCTAAAAAGCTCTTCTGTAGGACAAGAAAAAGAATGTGACTAGTCACCTCTACAGTAAAACTTGAAATTTCACTAGCTAGTAAGCATGTAACTTTTCTTTTGCACCACAATATATAATTTTTTCAGAATCATGAAGACTTGCTTAATGTTCTTAATAGGAGTCTGTCTCATGAGTAACCTTTTTTGAAAACCAAAGCTTTTTGACCCTGTAGACACCTCAAGAGCAAAGCAGCAATAGCTGGGCGTGGGAGACTTGTGGGAGCCAAGGCTGTAGAGCTGAATGTTGTTAGAGGTGTGGTGGTTTTTGCTGTTTGTTTGCTTTAAAGTACAGCTAACATCTTGCACTGCTCACATATAAGGAACTTTTTGTTTGCACCAAAGGAACATGAAGATGCTATTGTGACAACATGTTTGGAATAAATATAGAAAAAGTATTTCTGCCTCCTTAGAGACTCAAGTTTTAAGCGGGCTATTAAAGCAAATGAGGCTGCTGGGATCTTGGAGCAAGATTCCAGCTGGTTCTGGGAAGCCACGTGTGTATGGCAGATGGTGGGGGTGCTCTAGGTGGCCTCCTGCACACCCATGTGAGTCCAGGACTGGCAGGGGTGCCACCCCACTAAAGGCTAGAGCATTGCACGAGTAGTGCAATGCCTGAAATGGGCTAAGCTTTAACATCTGTGTTGCATCAGCAGTGTGGAGCCCTGGAGATAAAGCAAACTGCATCCCACTGGGCTGGAACAATCAGCCAGCCTCAGCAGTGGGCAGTGGCTGCAGGGAGCTCGAGCTGTGCCAGCTGAAGCCTGGGCAAGTGTCAGGACTGGTAATGAGGAGAGCAAGCTAAGCATTGGGGTTGCTGTGAACTGCAGGGCAGAACTCTAGCTGTACTAAAATCAGTGCCCAAAATCAAACCATCACCAGGACCTCAGCCCAAATTTCCCTCCAAGACACCGTGTGTGCCCCATGAGCTGTGGGTCACTGGGATGGGTGAGGTGTGCACCTCCCCGAGCCAGGGGTGGCTGAGTCCCCACTGCAGCCCCTCAGCTGCTGTGCCTGCAGCACTGACTGACAGCCTGAACACCCACGGACACAGAGAGGCTGCACTATACATATGGCAGAGTACAGAAAAAAGACCAAAGGAAGTCTAGAAAAAAAAATCTGTTTTTCAGAAGATTATGGGGAATACAAAGAGCAAGTAATTCTGTAGTGCAGAAAAAAAATTTGCAGCTGGGTAAGACAAAACATCCAAGTTTTCTCTCTATTCCAATTTTATTATACTGCATAGGCATCTGCCATGTATGGCCAGAATACCAGATTTTTCTTCTCTTAAATAGTACAAAGAAGGAATAGAAAAGAGGAAAGGAGACTGATGAACATCAACTCTTGGCAGCTAGCAAGTGATGACATCAAAAGCACTTACAGCAATCTCTAAGCATGGTTATTTTAAATTTATTTTAAAAAAAATCCTATTCGAGACAGGAGCAAATTGTTGGCAGGAGCTCTATTATATTAATTTGTTTATAAATGTAATGTTTGTAAGTTGCTCTTCATGCATGGCTTGGAAGATTTGTTTAGATGAAAAATTATAGCTGTTGGTGGTCTTTACAAGTAAACTCAGCCTAACAGAGCTCTGTGACCTGTTGCTGGTCTTCTTCAATTCTTTAGATCTCAAGTAAGAAAATACAAAGCAAGATATCAAGAGTAAATACCCACAATATTTAAAACTGAATTAGATTTAAGATTATACTACAAAATGTTCTGCTGGGAGACCAGACAACACTTTTATCTTATTACTTCCTACTGCTGTTTATCACTGCTGTATTAATAGGACAGGTGAATTATTTCATAATATATTTGGTGCTTTTCTGCCTTTGTTGTTTTGTTTGGTGTTCAAATCTTTCTTTTTGGGGATGCAGGAGGGTGTTAGCTGGGGTGAAGTACATGTCCAAACTGGACTGGTTATGGTGAAAAGATTTCTCTCAAAGACCTAGTAACATAATATGGCAATTTTATATTTGGATTTATTATGATCACTGAGACTATTTCAGGCATTGTTCCAAATGCACTTACTTGCATCTGATACCAGTTAAATGGCTTCAGAGAAAGATGTCTGTGACTTCCACTGTGGGAAGCTGGAGGTCAAACAGGTTCCTTCTGCACCTGGTGTCTGTGAAAACCCAGCATCTGTCACGTGCCAGCTGTGTGTGTGACACCCCTGCAGCCCAGTCCCCTGTGTGTGTGTGACACCCCTGCAGCCCAGTCCCCTGTGTGTGTGTGACACCCCTGCAGTTCAGTCCTGTGTGTGACACCCCTGCAGCCCAGTCCTGTGTGTGTGTGTGTGACACCCCTGCAGCCCAGTCCTGTGTGTGTGTGTGACACCCCTGCAGTTCAGTCCTGTGTGTGACACCCCTGCAGCCCAGTCCCCTGTGTGTGTGTGACACCCCTGCAGTTCAGTCCTGTGTGTGACACCCCTGCAGCCCAGTCCTGTGTGTGTGTGTGTGACACCCCTGCAGCCCAGTCCTGTGTGTGTGTGTGACACCCCTGCAGTTCAGTCCTGTGTGTGACACCCCTGCAGCCCAGTCCCCTGTGTGTGTGTGACACCCCTGCAGTTCAGTCCTGTGTGTGACACCCCTGCAGCCCAGTCCTGTGTGTGTGTGTGTGACACCCCTGCAGCCCAGTCCTGTGTGTGTGTGTGACACCCCTGCAGTTCAGTCCTGTGTGTGACACCCCTGCAGCCCAGTCCNAAAAAGTGCCACTTTTTTCTGCCATTTAACAGGAAAACCTCCCTGCAGAGGTTTGCTTTGCCCAAGCCCTGATGTTCTTCCAGGCTTGGAGTGCTGAGCTCCCACCAGGAGCCCCCACATCAAGATTTTCCTGCCAAAATCATGGCTGAGGGATGAGCAGGGCTGGTCTGAGCAAAAAAAAAAATAACCCCATGGTCAAGGGGAAAACAAGGAGTTATTCCTGAGAGCCCTGGGGTGTTGTCTGGATTAGATTTCATGATTTTTAATGGCAGAGTGGCTCTGCAGCTTCATGGGGGGCTCAGAGGTGCAAAATGAAGGCTCAGGGATGTGCACAGGGGGCAGACAGGGCTGCAGCCCCGTCCTGTGTGTGTGTGACACCCCTGCAGCTCTGTCCCCTGTGTGTGTGTGTGTGACACCCCTACAGCCCAGTCCTGTGTGTGTGTGTGTGACACCCCTGCAGCCCCGTCCCGTGTGTGTGTGTGTGTGTGTGTGTGACACCCCTGCAGTTCATTCCTGTGTGTGACACCCCTGCAGCCCGCTCTGCTGCTGGCAGGGTGACACCCCCGCTGACCCAAGGGTCGGACACCCAGAGGTGTGGCCGGGAGGTGACAGCGCATCCCTGAGCCACGTGCTGTGCTGGTAGAGCGATGCCACCTCCGTGTGTTTCACTCAAGTTTCTTGTCCCGGTTTTTACCATGTGTGCAGGATGGCCTCTGACTACGGCACATCAGCCATCGCTTGTATCGCAAAGACACAAGAACGTGAAGGTTTGGAAAGGGCAGGAGGTGCGGTATTTTTTTTTCCTTCTGTCTCATCCAAGAACTATGTGGGCTGCAGCAACCAGACAGCATGGTTTCTGGTGACAAGTTAAGACCTGAAAACAAAAGCGCAGCACCGGGGGCTCTGCGTGCCCGCCCGGAGCGGGGTCTCCCGTTCCGTCCGTGCGCCAGGCGCGCTGCTCCGGAGCAGCGGAACAGCCAAGACCAAACCCCGAAAACTTCGCAGCCTCTGGGAATAAAGCACCAGCTTGGGCCAGCACTGCGATTTAAGCAGCTGTCACGCCACAGCCCTTGAGGGCAGCTGTCCCGCACCCCGAGCCCGCGGGTTCCGTCCCCGAGAGCCGCCGGACCGGGCCGGGGCCGCGGGGATGGCGCTGCCCTGTGCCCTCAGCCTGGCAGCGCTGCCCGGAGCCGCCTCACGGCACGGGAAGGGACCCGAGCCCGTCCGCCGCTTACCTGCGGGCGACACCAGCTCGCCTTCGCTGAGCTCCGCGGAGTCCGAGTCCATGCTGCAGGGGCCGGGGGCAGCTCGGCCGCCGCTGGCAGGAGCAGAGCCCGGGGCGGGCAGAGCCCGGGGCTGACAGAGCCCGGGTCGAGCAGAGCCCGGCGCTGGCAGAGC
>VZTT01050352.1:1515-22109 GCA_013400855.1 Buphagus erythrorhynchus
GGCACTGGCACAGGTTGTCCAGAGAAGTTAGGGATGCCCTTTCCCTGGAAGTGTTCAAGGCCAGGCTGGATGGAGCTCTGAGAGACCTGCAAAAGGTATCCCTGACTATGGCAGGGAGGTTGGATCTGAGCTATAAGGTCTCTTTTAACCCAAACCATTCTACAATTCTATGACAATTTATGGTCTTCCTTTATTTACTTAAAATTATTTAACTATTCTGAAGTTATGCTGTAACGGTGAAGAGAGGAGTTGCCCATCAGGAATAGTACCTTTGCAAGACGAGTTAATGTAGTTTCTTTCACTTCTAAAAACAGTTTGGCCATGATTAGACAATAAAATCGTCCACAATTCTCATATTCAAGAGCTGAGCAGAAGTGCAAGAGAATTGGCACACTGCCTAAACAGTCCTTTCTGTTAATAAGCAACTCTCCAAAAGTCAAGCATAACTTCAAGTTAAAGTAAACTCACAGCAATCATTTCTGAAGCATTTCAAGTAGCAACAAGTCTAAGCCTTGCCCTACAGGTCATCACCTTGTTCTCCTGTTTCTCCCTACCTTTTTTTTCAGTGAAGACAGTTCATGAAATGACTTCCTCAGAAACTCATGAATGCATGTTTCAGGAGGAACTGTCAAGTGCACAAACTGCTACATAGGGAGAGAAGCTATTCCTTCCTTTCAACACTCACCCTTGTCAAAATTGCAACATACCAAAACAAGAGGAAGAATGACTGCAGAGTGACTCTGAATTAGCACTTTTGCTCTCTTCCTGCTCACCTCTATTATTTCCTCAAATGCTGACACAGACTTACCCCAGACAGGCTTCCCAGAACCAGTCTGACCAACTGCTTCACATATGAGAAAGAAGGGGCACAGTTGCTGTTCCTGATGTGGGCACTGCAGGCATCCAGAACAGTGCGTACAGACACACGGGCATAAATGACATCCTCACACATGCCCAGCAGTATGCTGTTGAGATGGTCTCCAAGCTTGATAGGCTAGTGACAAACAAGAACAAGGGAGACAGGAGAATCAGTTTTAACAGTGACTTGAGGAACACTCTGAAACAAGACACTCAACAATACACTCATGAGAGTTATTGCCTACATTGTCTGAGTGCCAGTTTGAAAGTCACCATCTAGGAATTGAAAAAACAGTGGCTGTAGAACAGGAGACAGGCATTCAGCCTCTGGATTCAGCTCCTACTCTACAACAACCTGCCTGATCTGCAAGGTCAGGACACCAATGACTTTCTCAAACATTTAATGAATAAGTGAAAAAAAAGTAAAAAGGAAAAGGTTCAGAGGAAGTTTTAATCCTTAATTTTGAACATTCTGCCACTCACAAGTATAAAATTCAAACCTCATCACAATAATTTTGTGCAACCAATATTTTGCAGCAGATGTGTTAGCATTTCCAAATTCCAGTGATATCACCAAACTATCAACAGTGTCAACAAAAAAGTAAAGAATAAAAGAACCAAGCCATTGGTTAACAAAGCAGAGCTTCGTAACTGCAGGACAACACCCATACAGTCTAAAAAAAAAAAAAAGTCTAGATGTCTTTCTGCTCTCCCCATTCAGTGAATGCAGCACACTGTACTGGAATATTCCTCCCCAGGGTATGCAGCAGTGTGATAACACTTGTACTCAGAGGCCGCAGGCACTTGGGACCTGAGTTTCTGATCTGCAACTCTCCCAAAGTGGGTGGTTACCCACAAAGTACAAACACTGTCAAGCTTTTTGCATCACAGACTGCTTCAAACAATTGCAATCTTTCAATCTTCCCTATGTGAGCACTCTTAAGGTGAGCCATAAAAAAGGCACTCTGGACCACCCTGATTTAATTAATATAGGCTTTCCCCATCTATCTGTTTATCACTTCTAACTAATCATAAAAATCATGAATGTGAATAAGATATGAATCTCATGTTCAGCCACACTCCCAACAGAGAAGCAGCTCATTAACGAACAGTGGCAGACAAATACAGAAAATGTATTTTAAAAAAAGGGAAAATCTGCACATGCAAATTAATGCACAAAAGTAATGCTGTACACAAGACTGTCCTTCTGCCAACACTAACTCCACAGGACAGAGGATCCACATGACAAAGTCCCAAAGGTAAATTCCTTGCAGGCATACCTCACCAGAGCTGTCTTTGGGGAAATAGTGTTTTATTAGCAGGTAGAGCATGCCTTCCCACTACATTACTGAGAAACTTGCTGCACTCTTAACACCAAAGGAAGAAACAAAGAAAACAGGGACTAAAATTCATGCCTACATTCCTCTCAACACCCACCTACTTTAAGTCACTCTCCTACTACTGTTGAATACTGGTCCTTTCATCTCCTACAAGACAGGAGAGCAAAGAAAGAGAAAAGCCCTAGTATCTAAGAAAACTCGAGGGATTTTGGGACAGGTACAGTAGTTGTTATGAACAGGTACCCCTAAATAGTCAGAGCTTCGAAGTTTTTTACTTCACTTAGCTGCATTCATGCAGCTACTTCCAAATAAGTACAACTGAGATCCCAACTACCACTCTGTTAAAGAAAATATTAGGAACTGAATGCCTAAAATGCTGAAGTTTTTCAAAATTTTCTTCCTTAGTCTTATATATAACGGTGACTAGTAGGAACAAACCTAAATCTGAACCACAAATTGCTTCTCCCACAGCTGCAAGTCCATTATTATTAAATGCTTTTTCAGAAGCATTTAATCTTATTTTCACTTTTCTAGATATTTACTTCTAGAAGTTTAATTGGGGGCAGGGAAGGAGCACTGAGGAAGATAATAAATCACATTTATCTCCAGTCAATTTTGGCAGGACAGTCTAAGAGCTCTGCTGGGTGTGTAAAATAACCACATTGAGCAGTAACACTCAGCTCTAAGCAGTCTGCAACTGTGTCTACATTAACTGACAAGTCAATAGCAGCAGCCTACTCCCTGCTCCAAACAATTCATACCCTTTCTTGGTCATTGTGAAAGGTAACTATCTATATGTGCCAAATCCAGACTCACAGAAGCTATGGCAGCATGGAGAACAAGTTGCTTTATTATGTGTAATACAACCATGTTACTTCAATATTTATTTTTATATAACCCTAAATCAAAACAAATTATTTTCTCCTTTGTCTGCAGCTTTAACTGCAGCCTGTCTTTCAGCCTGTGGCATCACAGGATAGACTAGACCAGATGTATCTTCATGGAAACTAACAGAAATGTGCTATCAGCACCTTCTTCCTGCAAGACAACACCACACTTCACAAGAAAAAGCTCTAAGTATGGGAAAGAAAGCTTCTGTACTGTGCAGTGGCTGGAGCAGAAGCTGTGGAGAGAAGCTGTGGAGTTTCCCTCACTGAACCATCTGGATGCAATCCTGTGCCATGTGCTCTGGGATGACCCTGCTTGGGCAGGGAGGTTGGACCCACTGTGGTCCTTTCCAACCTGAACCATTCTGTAAAATTCTGGGAAAGGCATCTTACTCCTCAGTGTCTCAGTATGACACCCTGCCATGGAAACTCAAATGCAAAGTCAGTCAAATGATATCATGTCTGAAGTTGCGATATTAAACCAAACCAAATCTATACTTACCTGACTTTGAGGAACTTCATGGTCAGCTCCCCAAAAGAGTGCCATACCAAGGGAATAAATATGGACCTGCCATGAGACACAAGATATCCATCAACTCATTGAACAAGACTGGAAATGCAAAGCAGACTTTTAAAGGAGAGCAACTAACTTAACATCATTTTGCTTAGAAACACATTTCTGGTATTTCAGCTCAGCTGTCTTTCAAATCCTACCTCTCCTTTACACGAGGTTCAGAAAAGGAAATCCTAGTGCTACAAAACTTACAGCATCTAACCTGTGCCCTTGTCTTCTCTGTTCAGTTTTAAGCTTTCATCTCACACCAAAGCTAGAAACTCATGTAATCCATACAATCAGCCTAGTGTGGGGTAAAGACTGCATGATTGCATCCAAGGATCCTTAAAACTTGTGTCTGAAGGCAAGGCAGACCTTAGCACAACTCAAGCAGGGGGCTATCCCAATGAGATCACAAAGACTGGGATCAAAGGAAAAAGAAGGAATGAACAAAGGAATATAAACATTTTAACCAGTACCTCAATCTATAACGGATATTTTAAGGTACAAATACATTAACCATTACACATACAATTAACAATTAATATATCTTCAATGTAAGACACCCATCAGTATGAGAATAAAACCTTTAAATACTGCAGAATTAAGAGCACAAGCACATGCTGGCTCTTTAGGTGACTCTCAAAACAAAACAGGTAAGTGTAGAAAGAAAGCACAGTTTTTCTGGACTGTATATATATTATACACTAGTGATGGATCCTTATACCATGTTATTAGTAATATTTATGGTACTTAAACCAACAAATTTATTGAATAATTCTGAAGGCAATGAACAATTACAAGGACAGTGACAAATTAAAAGCTCACATAAGTCAGCCTCTTCAACTAAAATAAGAAGATCTTACTTAAATTCTAGATATATAAATTGACAAAAATCTGAACAGATTAGGGCAGTAGTTAGAAAAATGCATCAAAGGTTTTAAGTCAATACCACTGCCCCATCCAATCAGAAACATTATTTTTCAAATACTTGAGAAAAATCGCTCTCTCTCTGGTTTATTATCCATTATCCTTTCAACTGAAAAGCTACAAAGTCTTCCTTACATATTAAGATATACCACAGCTACAGAGAAAAAGGTGAATATGCTTTCACAGCAATAATGAATGCAAAAAAAAAAAAAAAAAACTTTTCAGAAAAAGCCACCAAAACACAAAAGACACAAAAACAAAAAGTCCCAACCAAACAAAAACAGAAGTTCCCCAACTCTTTCAGTCCCCCAATAATGCAAGAACAGCAATTAAAAAGACTATCATAAAACTACTTAATTCTAATTAGAGACATTGTCATAGTCCTAAGTCTGTCAGTGTTCAAGAAAAATTTGGACAATGGTCACATACATTTCTGGGTTGCCCTCTTTGGAATCTGGAGTTGAACTTGATGATCCTCGAGGATCCCTTTCAATTCAGGGTATTCCATCATTCTGTGATTCTGAGCTTCAACATGCCCAAAGATATTTCCAAAAACGAGATGTGCAATCAGATCTCTAACTAAAACTTGCTACTCTACTAATCTATCTGAAAACAGCTTTCAAAATAAAAGCATTTCTTCAAAAATTCTAATTAATTTTTGTAATATGATACTTAAAATATGTTCCACAATATACAAATCAACATGAAGTTAATTTCCCAAATCAATCTCCTTTCCAATTTTGAATGGTTTGGTTACTCTCTTTCCAGTAAGCTTGCAGTTACCTCAGACATACTTTGGATGCAAATTGACTGCGTGTCTTAGAATCACAGGGGTAGTCATTTATTGACTGTAATTTTTTTTATTATTTCTCCTTGAATACACTGTTAATTTGTATTAGCAAGTACAATCATAACTGATAAGACAAAGGCAACCCTGTCACTGTCCAATACAAGGCCTTAAATACAAGGTGCATTTCTGCCTTCAGCAGCTTTTAGTAGAATAATGAAAAAAGAAAACACCAAAAATTTCCAGTAAATGAATTCAGTGAACTACAGCCAGTTGTGATGGAAGAAAAAAAAGTTTTAATGTGTCAAAAGTTACCACAGTGAGCAAAGCAAGATCTGATTCTGTGATCTAAGAAACATGAAGTCAACATATTCCCTACAAAGAACCAGAGTACCACCTGATACAGAGTTTAATAGGAATGCAAAGGGAAGCAGTCAAAAAAAGAGAGGATGTACATATAAGCTATTTATCAGCCCTACTAAATTCAACTAATAATGTCATAAAAGGACACCAGTTTTTGTACTAAGCTATGTTTCAGGAAGTTTCCTTCTTCCACATAAGCAACCAAGTGGATCACCTTCCATGCAGCAAGCAAGGCTGTGCTGACAACCAGGAAAGAAATCCACACAGCCCTAATCAGTGCTGGAGGATTAATCAACACTGTACATGTGCAGAGTGCCAGCATTTGGTCATCCCCTATTGATATGTTCTGTGTTGGCATTTACAGGCCACAGAGTTCCCTCTGAGTGTTTCCTTCCTAAAGATTAAGAAACATCACAGCACAGCTTTTCATAGTAACAGTCCTCCATTCATTTCAAAAACAAAAAAAGTAGTATATTGAATACTGGCACAGAACAAAGAGTGCAATCAGCTCTGACAAAGGTCACAAATTTGTCACTTCAGAACTATTCTTTCTGCCATTTTTAAAGGCCGGTTTTGTACATCAACTTCAGAGTTGGCACTAGAGGTAACGTTATCATCTTCAAAAGTGTTGTCCCTCTTGAAAGAAAATAAACAATTCCAACAGCATGACTACAGGACTTGGCAGCTGCATCCTACATAACTGAACCTGAGTCTTCAGTGATGTAACTTTTACTTCTCCATTAAAACTTTCAGCCTAGGTTTCTAATTGTTTATAGTTTTGCCATAGACAAAACTGTAAACATATTTTATTATACCATTAATTTTGAAAATATGCAGGGCAAGAATGATGTCTAAAGGGCTTAGGAGTAACTGTGGATTTTCAGTAGGTGTTTGGTGATACAGCCCTGAAGAAAACTGACTATATACAAAAAGTTGCTAAAACAAAATATCCAACACAGAAACATGTTTTAATAGTCCTTGTGCACACAACAGCAACCGATGCCAATACCACTTTCCTCTAGAGTAAGAGCTGTTCTTCCTGGAGGAACACTGCCAAATATCATAATTATTCCCAGATTACAACACTGGCTGTGGCTAGCTTCCCTCTAAGGATTATCGATCCAGGGAAGCCAAGGAGATAGAAATAGCTCAGCTTCCTTTTCACTCCCACTGCTAAATATCTTTGACTTAGCCAAGGGAATGGTTTTTTGGGGAAAGTGTTACCATTCGCAACAAATTGTTGTCAAGAATACAGCTGAGAATCTTTTTGACTGCACCTGGAGGAGATCACATATACAAACCTTACCTGTCTGATCATTTACCCTTGTGAAAGAGTTAAAAAGGAGAAGTGGAAAAAAAATTCCACTATGTATGTACATGGCCAGGGCTTGTAAAGACTCTTCCCCACAACTGCATAAAACTACAATCATTATTCAACTTTAAGCAGCAAAAACAAAGTAGGAGGATCCCTTCCCACCCTCCCCCCAAAAGAAATGACATTAATCACAAACCATGGAGAGACAAAAAGGACAGTTTAAAGCTATTTTTTGAAGGTATCAACAGCAAAACACCAGAGCTGTCTGCCAAGGAAGAGGCACTGTACCTTTTCAACATCTGACAGGGATGACAGTGAGTGGTTCTGCAGAACCTCTGGTGCTGTGAACGCTCGCAGGTCTTGTTGGGACACATTTTCATCAGTAAATGACACACTGCCAGATGGAAGCAACAGGAGAGACCATGGAGAAACGATGAATCCCAGAGCAGTAGGATCAGCTGTAATTAAAAAGGGGAAAAAAAAAACCAAAAACCACTCTGAGAATGAAGCAATGTTGTTTGATGCCCTTGCTGGATGTTAGTTTATTATCAGCCTACATACTATTAGTGGAATAGATTCATGCTTCCTTTTCCACCTGTGGTATTTCATAACCACAACAACAACCTCAATTTTAATCACACTGGGGAGTAACACCTATCTTTTATGATTATTCTTTGCTATTAATCATACCAGCAAGCTCAGAAAGAGCCTGCTAAAATACTCAGTCTCCTGCCCTGAAGTTATTTCATTTATGTTACAGTTGACATATAAAATGTTCCCTTTCTGCAGTGCACATGTCATTAAGGAATGGAGTTTGCTCCATTCCTCCTACAAGAGGAATGGAGTTTGCTCCTATCCTAACATAGCACCACTGCAGCAGCAATGTTTGGAAGATAGACAAAATTAGTAGAGAAGGAAAATACTCATCAGAGTGGCTAATAGAAGGGAACAAAACAGAACAGTTTTGGGGCACAGAAGTCCTTTGTAGTCTAAAGTGAAAAAAATATACTACAAATACCTGAAAATTTCAAAACAAGCACTGAAATTGCAAAATCAAAAGATATGCAATTTGCCAGCTAGGTTTTTGATATCTGATAATACTGCTGTCAAAGTAACTTAAAAAAGATCATTTCCTTAAGTCAAAATATTTTTTCTGCATCTCAAACATGAATCAACTCTGTTTCACTGAAGGAGGCATGAGGTTTTTCTAAGTAAAAATAAAAGGTAACTTTTATTTTTTCATAGGCAAAGAGGCAATAACTCTGTCTTCTGCTACACAATATATCAATACATCAAAGATCTGAGGAAACACACATTTGAATGTTATGTCCTTTTCCCTTGGCATAGTAAGCAAAAATAGCAGAAGAATAATTTCCACCATTAGCACTCACATTTCCTACTCTCCAGCTCAGGGTATTCCTACAGTGCTGGTTCCTAGACTGTTGAACTATCTTGTAATCTAGAATATTTCTAATCTCCTAGGAAATGTATTAAATTACTGCTTTCAGGTATCAGGTGTAAAAGGATCTCCCAAGTAAGTCCTTCAATTTTCTAACCCCACTTCCTCTGAAACAAACAGAACAAGTGCTGTTCAGTGTTGTGGCAGCAAGTTCAGATGTTGAAAAAAGAAACAAAGATGGACAGGCCATTCCAATTATATGTAACAAGAAAATACTGCATTATATAGCAAAGCTTCCAAAAACATTTTCAGGAAGACTACCTTAGTTGGCCTTTGACATTCAAAAATTATCCTGTGGGTAACTACTGGATTCTGCACCACTTCTGTGTGTATTCACCACTGATATAAAAACCCTAAACAAGCAACATCTTATAATATTTCAAGATTTCACCTTATGAGTCCCAACTCAGGAGTCTTAATAAATGTAGAGGCTTTAATCTTAATTTAACATTTTGTATAGCAAATACTTAAAATACATAAAAACTCCTCGTATTCTGCAACATACTAAGACAAAAAATTGACTTAGTTTTAAAAACAATTAAACTCCCCCAAATAGTCTGAAATCTTCACAATATTAATTTCAACAAACTTTAGTGCTCTACAGATGTAGAGCCTGAATTTACTGATTCACCCACACTCAAGAATCTTCATGACCTGAAGCAATGTAAAATTAATGTGATAAATAGTAAATTTAGAAAAAGGACTGATTTTGCCAGGCTCCTTTTACTCACATTTTTTCAACTTTCAGCAGCTCATAACTAGTATAGCAGATCATAGTGCCTACATCACAACTCCAGGGAATCTAATCTATTCTTATGAAGGATGGGGATAACACAATTAATTCTCCAGTTCTTTCCTTAAGGCATGCATCATAAACCAAAATAGCTATCTCAAAGCTCCAACCAGGTAGATATACCTAAGGAAATACTTTTTAATAACACTACTCTAACATGTTTGCACCATGCATAAAAAAGTAGAAAAGATGCAATGCATCAAATAGCCAGCAACTACAGGAAAACAAAAGAAACTATTTTCCAGTATTTTCATCTTCTGTTTAGGCTTTCAGAATAATTTACGAGAGCAGTAAGGGTAACATACTCCTGAAAACACTAAGGCAAATGACCAAAGAAAAAACAAACCAAAAAAGAGTTTTAAATCCCTTCTTATAAAGGCACTGGAATTCAGGATATGGCTGGTGGTCAATTTTCTATCCAATGGGCTTTCAACTGTGCTAGAGCTGCCAGCCTTCTGAGTTAACTCCAGAACTATGCAACTCAGTAACAAAACACTTGTGAGAGCACAGCATTTCAAGCAGTGCCCAGACAGAGATAAATAGCATGGCCTTACTTAAAGTGAGAGAGTGAACTGGCTTTAAACACAATAAAAACAGAAATAATCTTCAGCTACAGAACATCTGCCAAACAAATGAGAGAGGAAAAAAAGTCCTTTATGTGCTTTAATAGCATACAAATAGCCTAAGATAAAAAAGACCCACCACATTCTAAGAGACATGAAGACAAATATTTGAAATGGAGCTACCTTACAATATTGATGGCAGGTAATTTTGAATTCCCAAGCTACAGTCACAATTCAAGTCAATCCTTCAAGATCTTTTTTCCCCCACTTCTCTCTTAGGCCAGAGCCATTAGCACAGAACACATGCACACACATATACACAAATCTCTAAAAAGCACAGAACAAGCCAAAAATATATACAAGGTTTTCAACACATGTCTTTGCATCCCTCCATAGCCTCACTGAGACAAGCAAGACTTCTCCTAGAGCAAAGGAACCTGAAAATTTGTATGCTCAGGCCAGGCTGGAGGCAGGCAGGCCACTGACTCACCTGCAGCCTGGCCAGGATTATGCCAGCACGTGGGACCACTTCTGCTGTAAATCCTCTCCTCCTTGGGCTGGTGCAGCATGTCCCTGCACGCCTGGCGTGCAGGGCAAGCAGCACTGCAGCGTCTCTGCTCCCTCTCCCTTTGGCACAAAGGGATAGGAGAGCTCTGATGGGATACTCAACACCTTGGAAAACTGAAATGTACTCTTTCCTGAGGATAAGAGCAAGAAACAGGGTGAACAATTAGTTTCTGAGATCAGTTTCTGTTCCTGAGCTGCCCCACAATCAAACACCACACTACACTTCACCGTCGTGCTGACTACATCCAGCAGAGCTCTGCAAAGAGTGCAAGCAGTCACTGAGCCTCTTTGGTGTGAGTAGGGTGGGTGGGTGGAGGTAAGGATGAAGAATAGAAACTAAAAAAATTCAGAAACCCCAATAAAATTACAAAAGCCCAATCTCTCTCCTTCTCAGCAACCAAAAGACCAAATGTCACCAGATGATGAAAAAAGAAAAGTCATTCCCCAACAGTTACTGGCAAAGGGAAAAAGCAATCATTTATTGCCTGCCAACAAGGACATCTAAGAATTGAGGATTTGGGCTCTTAGCCCTTCCTATTGCATTTTTCCTCGTCAACCAAACCAATCCATTTCCTGCTCCATCCCAACTAGGTCTATGACTACTTTGGACTCACCACTAGTACCCATCAACACACTTCACACTTTGCCTTCCTTCTTTTCATTACTCTTGCTCAAGCAAAGCAGCTACAGTAGTTTGACTGTCAACAAGATTTACAAGTCCCTGAAAACCATAATCTTCCTTCTTCACATCCACTTTCAGATGATACAATTTTTCTCTACATAAATCATTTCCCATATGCAAATCTGCAAGACATTTAACTTGCAAAGACTTCCTTTATTTGCTCAACCTGTCTTTGTTATATCACTTAGCCCCTTCTCTCCCACCTTCCTTTAGATACATGTCTCCAAACTTAAGGTCCAATTATTTTCAGAATCCTCAACACACACTTTAGAACAGGAGTGGCCTAAGTGACATATGAAGGCTTTCCCACTTTCGAGTTTAGATAAATCTTTTCCAGTTAAACCTAGCAAATTAGGGGGACGCCTGTTTTATAATTCTCAGCAGCAGCAAGCACAGCATTCTCCTTATACACTCACATTTGAGATTACTTCAAAGACTTGTTCCTTTGACCTCATGGAGTTCTGAGTGCAAGATACAGCACGTCTGAAACAGCTGATACACCCTTTCAACAACAAAATAGTTATTGCAGATAATTAAACAGATGTAAGAGAAGGGCAGGTCTGGTATCGGCCTTTTCAAATCTCCAGATTAATCTCAACATCACCAGTGCAACTGATGTCAGGTCTGCAACTGAGTCCTAGATTGTCTTTCTCCTTCATTTAACAGCTTATAATGTGCTGACAAGACAGCTACCAGAGCCTGATCTTCTAAATTGGTGATTAACAACTGGGCATTTCAATCTAAGCTTTCATTTTTTGTAACAATAAAAATAAATTTGGGAAGTATTTTTAAGGAGTTCAACATCTGTTAGAACCGTAAATACAAAGAGGGATAAAAATATGCACGTTTCTGTGTCTGTTGCTGAATCAGGTGTGATGTGATATGCAATTAACCATAAAGACAATGGGCTTTCATCCTGTGCTTCTTTTATTCAGTGCTTTGATGGATAAGAAGATAGACTTACTAAAAGACATGCACAACTTTTATATACCAAGAAGTCATAAAATGTGTAACAAAAGCTTGTTTTGGACATTTTTTCTAATTTCCAGAAATTAGCTTAAGTAAGAAATTAATTGAAGAACAGGTTCTCAGTTGACAAGAGTGATAGCAAGATTTCCAACTTGAAACAAACTACCAAAACTCTAACAGGATCACATACATAAACAATCACTTGGGATGGCAATTCCTTTCAGTGTCTCTGGTTCCTGGGCTTGTGTGGGGAGGCTGCCAACAGATGGTAATTTAAGAGTTGGCTATTTTCACAGCCTTTTTTATCCCCTTCATTTCAAAACAGGTGGAGAACAGGCTCTTGAACAATATGCCCGATTTAATTTTTTTGAAGAAACAATGTACAAAACACTCAGTAAAGCTTATATTTTGTTACAGAACAGCATGCAGCATATTCAGGGACTCCAGAACTCTGTACTCTGGGAGGAAGAGCACTTTTGAGAACTGGTCAAAGCTGAACATGCTTTTTTAGAAGCTAAAAGCTTGTCCTGTCTCCCTCTGCCCAGGAGCGATCAGTCAGTTCTGAAAAATTTTGGAAACTCATGCTCTGCCATAAAATAGCTCTTCCACACCATAGGCATGGAAGAAATGGGCCTGAAATTTGACCAAAGAAAACAAAATTTCTTTAGGATCCCCTGTTTGCTACAAGACCTCCACAAATAAAGAACAAAATTGAGTCAGACAAGCCTACAGGAACCTCCACATTTTCTGTTCCTGCACGTCAACACCACCTTCATAAGCCAGCATAGAAACTGATATTCAAGATGACAAAAAGGTTTCTAGATTGCTTCCTTAGTGAAGACAACCTTCATTAAAGACTGTCTGGTTATCCAACTTGCTGGGAGGAATTAGATTACCTTTATCAACCTTAGCTACACAAAAAAGCTCTTTCATTTGAGTGTCTCTTGAAGTGTGTTTTACCAAAGGCTATATCCCAGGTTAATTAATAGCATGCAACTGAAAATAGTTTGCTGAACTAGCAGAAAAACAACTCAATAAAACAGCTTCATCTCCAAAAAAGAGACAGCTTCTTCTGGCATTGATTTTATCTGAATTTGTGTTTTGGTCTTCATGGATAGGAAGTAAGATCAGAAGCTTCTGCCACCTTAGCCAGTCTTGGCTGGAAACATTCCCCTGCCTTAAAAACATGTATCACAAGTCCTGGGGCAGATTTCTGTTTTGTGCTCTCATCTTTCAGTACTTCTGAAAGAGGGCTGACTGTGTTCTCGTTGGTGATGCTTGCATGCAGTCTTCACAGAGAGATTATGAAAACTTTTCTGCCCTACTCTCAGGACAAGAAAGGGTGAGCTCTTATTTTCAGTGGAGACTCCCTTTGGAAAACAATTTAGACCCGGGATAAAGTTTTAAGTGGTTTCACTACTTTGTGCTCATACAATTGTGATCTTGCAGGTGGATTAGAAGATGGAGCTCCATGTGTTAATCCCTGTAAAGTTTACAAGAGTAAACCTCTAATCATTCAAGATCCCTCTTAAGTCAAGGTCTTAACAATCTCCTGAAAGTCTCCAAGAGACAACAAAGAGTAAAGAGAGGAAAGCAGATGCCAGCTTTCCTTTTCTTGCAATATGAGAAGCAGCAAGACAGGTCAGTTGGTCAAATTGCAACAATAAACACAGCATTCCTAATAGCAGAAGCACACATAGACTGTGAGAGCACTGCTAAAGGGAAGAAGGTAAATTTGAATGGGATGTCAAAACTACCTATAATTCATCTGGCAAAAAATATGTTGGAGAAGTTGATAAAATTCATATTTGTAAAGCTAAGTCAAGTGTGATCAGAAATCAGCCACCATACAGCAGTTTCTGCCCACATCTGCCTTCTCTGGAGCCTGTGAAGTATCCAACAGAGACCACTCTCAGAGGCTGTGCAGTGCATAAGACAGAGCCAGTCTGACTCAGATTGTCTAAACCAAATCTTTAAAAAAAACAGCCCAAAACAACCTAAATGTTGAATCTTGATAAAATTCTAAATCAAATATTTGCAAAAAATACAAAATATTTTGCCCCAAATAATGAAGATGTGCCCCTTGCATAGTAATGGGGAAAAACACTGACTATTTTCAAAGTGTGAGCATTTGATTTTTCATTAATAAAACTGAGTAAGCTTACATATGCATGTTAGATATAAGGGGATGACCCCCCATAAAGGTGCTGGAATACTAGGATGCATCATGGGAACATATGCTTTATCTGAAAATAAATTAAAGATGTTACTGAAGTTCAATATGTGGGTTAAGCATTTACAGCTATTTAAAAAAGCAAGAAAGGGAGGGAAGTGCCTTAAGGATTTGCAGATTTTGAAGAAAAGAAAGCAAAACATAAGGAAGGGGAAAAGTTCCATATTCAGACCTAGTGCTAAAATGTGTATTATTAGCAATATTGCAGATGCTGAGCTTGGAGCCTACTGAGGTGTGAGGGGGGAAGGACAAGAAATACTTCTATGCCTTTGAAGTACAGGACAACACCACATTCCTCTCTGTAGCTATGTAGGTGTTGCCACTTGCATTTTGAGGAATCATATCTAGCCCTCTGGTGAAGTTTTCTGTTTTTCACCTTTGAGAAAATCTCTTCAGAGCACACTGGTCCTGAATGCACAGTACTGTACCCATTTCTATGTCCCCTTCAGTACCAAAGTGTTCCAAAGGTGTCAGATTTATTTATCACGTTTTTTCCTATGTTTCCATCTCACATCGATGGGTCTAAAACAATTGAAGTTTTCACCACAAGAAATGGGATGTGCCACAGGTTCTGGCAGAATGTGAAGTGATGGCTGAAAGCAACCTTTGGGCTGGGGTGCAGAGAGGCACCTACCCAGAGACAACCTAGAGGCAAGGTATTGTTTGGGTTTAAAGCCTAGGAATGACAGTTTACTTATATGGCATGTTAATATAACCAAGATGTTTCTAGTTCTGTATTTATCAGTCTTTAAAAAGGCTTACCTTTTCTGAATAGTTCTTGAAGGCTCTCTGCACTTTGATTCAAAATAGCCCATATTTCTTCTTCTTGCAACGGTCCCCCCCGAACCTCCAGAGCCTCTGCTAGTGACACATGCATGTTACCTGGGAAATAAAAAGACTGATGTAAGACTAAATAACATCTTTTCTTCTCCATGCATGCAGTATTCAAGTGGTAATAACCCGTGTTCAACCCTTGGTCACAAAAATTCTCCAGCTTTAACAGAACCCATCAAATATAAATAATACAAGATGTTCCCTATGGCAATAAAGAATTTTGAACACCTACTCCAGAAAAATTCAGGTAAAGAAAATAATGATTCATATTAATATTGTAGGCTCTACATCCATAAATTCAGCAAGCTGGCATTAATTCATATGCTATGGGCAAGAGCTTGCTGTGTTTATAAAGATGACAGATCGATCAGTAGTTACAGGTTTATTAAAATAAATCAGCTATTAACACATCCGCAGAAAACAAATAAAGATTTCTTTCTCCAAATAAACAAGGTTATGCTTCAGTATTTTTTGAAAGAGCTAAACCATTTTCACCACACTACAATATAATATTCTGTTGTCCAAAACCATTAGGAAACTGAAGAATGCATCCCTAAATATTCTGGCAAAGCAAAGCTTCATCTGTTCAATAAACTCAGGAGCAAATAAACCATGTGTCTGCTTAATTACTCTAGCTTTCTATAGAATGTTCTCAGATTGAGCACTCATGCCAATTTATATTTCTGACTAGGATGCAGCTGCAGTGGCTTCTCTCTGTGCTTCTCTCCAAAGCCCAGAGAATAAAATCTTGAGCAGTGAGCTGTAGTAAGAGGTTAAGGTGTACTGTCAGTCATCACTAGTAAGTTTTTTATGTCTCAAAGGCTCCAAAGCTGCTGCTGGAAATGGAAAATACAGTTCCACAAGCAATACTTATGGTCTGGAGTCTGATACCAACAGTTTTAGATGACCCAGTGGCACTGCTGGAAGCTTCTCCCCCTTCCTTTAAATCACCTACCCAGAACCTTCCCATCACACCATACAATCCTGGCTCAGGTGTATGGATACTAACCAAACAAATTTAAAGAGGGACAAGCTTACAGACTAGATTTAGTTTGCCGACTGTCTAGGCAGCTTTATGCCTTCTATGTGTTTTTAATTACAGATAACCAGGCTAATACACATATAATGGCAACATAAAGGACGGAATATCCTGCAGTTTCTAACTGAAAACATGGGTTTTGACAATACCTGCTAAAATGCTAGCCTTTTTCACCTAGAATTCCATACTCCTACTGAAAAATTACATATTGCTGGCTGCTTTTCAGCACAGCTTATTTTTCCTTATTTCACAACTTGCCAGTTTGTACCGTTCAATTACTTGTGCATATTTACTAAGCCAGATATGTTTTCAACAATTAATGTTCAAAAGTCATCATCAAAAGACTACGGAAGGGAAAGCAGACACAGATTACATTTAAAAGAAAGATGAAATCTGAGTTCCCAAAGAGAAAAATAAATAAACCATGAAAAATAGAAAGGCAGGGACCAATGCAGACTTGCAATAAATGGATGGAAAACCAGAGAAAATTGTGCTTCCAGTCAGCATGAGATTCACATACACCAGGCAAAGAGTGAATGTCTGGTCCCACTGTTCAAGGAAATTCTGTGATTTCATGCCACTGTCTCAAATTTCAGTAGGTAAATCTAGAATCAAGCTGTCTGGATTATTCAGATTAAAATATCTCATCTTCTCCGAGGGACTAAAAATACAGGAACTGCAAATGAAAACTTTCTGTGATAAATATTCTAAAGGAGAATGCCAAGCAAAAGAACAACAATCCACTCTCCCCCACCCCAATTCTGCAAAATGCTGCATCCTTTCAGCTGTGATTAAATAGTGTGGACTGTTCTGTAGCAGATATAAGCCAATTCCCTATTTAACAACACAAGAGAGACCATAAGCGGGTCTGCTGAAACTCCCAAACACATTACATCCACAGTAAAAGAATCTTACAGCAAACAATTTCTTGATCACAGTACGCAGCAGTATGAATATACACACCCAGCTCTCAGCTGTAGCAGTGCAAGCAACAAGATCTGCTTGCATTTTACAGATAGCAGAAGACTGACAAATAAAAATCAAACACACAACACAACAAAACCAAACTATTTCAAACTGATTTTGAAAGCCCAAGCAAAATCCATCACAAAACCAGTCATTACAAGCACAGCCACGTGCAAAATGCCAAAAGCTGGGACTTGAGTGGGATTCTCATTGAAGCAGATCTGTTTCAGTAACTATTTCTGGTAACTTTCTCTGCAACTTTTCTTCCTCAAAATTATCTTTAAACTGCAGTGCTTGTCTGTCTCAGCAATAGGCAGACCAACACACTGGTTATGAGGATTAAAGAACCTCCCAGAAAATGGGTCTCTAGCACCAAGGGACTGACTGAGGGAAGCTGGGGTGGAGTTCTTGGCAGGAAAATACAGGGCCAGGTTTCTCCACCTGTACAGCCCACCTGTCATCAGCCAGGCACCGATTTGGAGCTGACAGTGGAANCTTAGATTCTGGGAACCCTCAATAATGTGTGGTCCTTTGTGACTACAAAACCTAAATGCTCAATACATACAAAAGCTTTTGGTTCTATGCAATACCTGAACATTATGATAAATTGCAACATAAGGGCTATATTGAGTAATTTTTCTAAGAGAAAAACATTTAAAGTTTTTGTAGAATACCATATCAAAACCATGCTCCTGGCAGTCCGTGCATTTTTCAGTGTTCCAGGCTGACCAGCAAAGAGATCTAGATGCACTGGTAAAGTTTTCTATGGACTTTTAGACAGCTTATGTCAAGCCATTTTTCTTGCAACAAATCCTCTCCCTGCTTCCTCTTTATCTAAGGAAAGCAAGACCTGGAATCCTGTGCCCTGCTCCTTTCGCTCCTTGTAATAAGGATGGACAAATTAAAGAACATTGAAAGGTGCACCTTCCAAGGATGAGTTCACTTCCCCTTTCCTTGGGACCGAGTTATGATGGCATCTTAATATGAGGCCACACAGAGATGGGATTAGGGTAGGCAAGCCTCAGGATTAGGTGGTATGAGCTCCACAGGAACTGCTAGGGCACGGATTACCCATACACCCAAAACTCACAGGAGATCACAGCCACAGCACATCCAAACAGGGAGATCTGCACAGCAGAGAGCACAACACACTGCAGGAAGGCAGGACAAATTAAAATAGTTAGTTAGCACTGGAGGTGCATAGACATGAACCTGACAGACTGCTTGTTCTGGGGCAGAATTTACTCCCAGACCACACAGGAATACTATTTCCACAGGAAGGGAGTTGCATGGTATGGAGGCAGCTTTTATGCTCCAGGACAAGAGAGCAAATTCAGGTGTAAATCATTTGTATTAACAAGCTCTGAGTGCAATTTCTCGGCACCATTCAGCCCTAAGCCATGCAGGCAGCACAGTCACGGGGGAAAACGTTGCCTAAGCCAGAAGCCTCTCCCATATTTCAGACACTTTTTGAAAAGAGCCTGTCTACCTCATGAGGACCAGCTGCCAGCTCCTCCCTCTAGACACACAGCTCACACACTCCCCGGGGAGTGGGAAGGGGCTCTGCCTCTTGCCTGAAAACAAGCTCAGTGACCTCCTGGCTTTAAAAAGTCTCATTTTAAAGTCCCAGCAATGCATGTTAAAAGCACACCACCTATGGAACATCCAGACAATGCCAACCCCACGAGGCAGCCTTCCACTTGCTCTGTCCCAAGTAAGATGGAAAGCACAACAGGAGCAGCCCTTCACACCAAGTAATTCTGTCAACACAACTGTTTGCAAGGTGTATACTTTTTTTCCCTACCACTTACAAAGTCTTCACACCACCTCACTTTTTAATCGCTTATGTATGCAGAAGTTAAATGCTCAGAATTCTCATCTTCCCCAACCACCACCATTTTTCCTCACACGTTTTAAATTTTAAATTTGAAATTGAAGGTCGCCAACAGCAATGAAGAATTCGGAAAATTTTAAAGGCCTATTCTTTCCAAATTTTATTGACCTGTTGCCAAAATAATTTGTTATTCAAATCAGTTCAAAATAAGCAATGGTCATAACTGTGATTATTAGACTGCAATACAGTAATTTTTGTCAAAAAGTTCCTAAAAACAGACTAAATGTCAAAAGGCTAAATTGCTTCAACTTAACTGATGCTTGACAACTTGGTGTTTTGGTTTTTGTAACATATCCCTTGCTTTTTTCCTTACCTTATGCATCAACATTTTTCCCCAATGTTTTAACTTCAGAACAAAAACTTTTAGTCAAAAGTTGTGCTTTAACATCAGCTAACTGAAATGCCTGCACTACCTCACACTTGATATTTCATAGGAATATGATGCCAAGAAACATGAAAAGCAGCTGCTCTAGGCATACACTCTGCAAGTGTTTTTAGATGTGCAAGAAACAGCAAAAAAAATCTAGAATACCAAACACTGTTAGAATTTCTCAATAATCACATAAAATAACTCTCATATTAATTTTTAACCTTTGACAAAATTTAAAACAAAGAAGAGAGAGCAAGAAGGCTCTATATACATGCAAAATACTTTCAGTGGAGAAAAATCCCACCTTATTTGTCCTATATAAAACACTGTTAGCTGCCCTTAACTGCCCTGAATATGAGCAGTATTGCCCCCTTGCTCCACAGGGACACTTAGGCAATAGGTGTCAGGTTCCGAGGAGACTTTTCTCTCAGCAGATGAGCAAAGAGCCCCTTCTTGGCCCCTCCTCTGGAGATATAAACGCCTGGAGGCAGAAGTACATTTAACAAGGCAATTCTATCCAAGAGAACCACTTAAAATTCACCTTTCTTATGCCATGATTAGCTGCCTGGGAATAAAACACTGACACTTTCATTCAGCACTCACTGAGCATGAAGTGTTTTCTAAAAGCACTCGACAGGCACAAGTCTCAGTGACACTGAACTGGGGCTAGACCCGGACAGTTTCAAAAGTCTGGTCTCTCCCATTTCAGAACCTGGGCACCTTAAGCCATTACCATGCCCTGTAATTTCAGAATCCTGGCATCTATCCTATTTATTTACATTGGCCCACATCTTACACCCCCAAACAGGATGTGGACTACATACACCAATTAGTTTATCCCCAGTAATACTGTTGCTGAAACTGGGCTGAAGTGCAGAACCCTGGAACCAAGTTAGAAAGCATGCACTTCAGTAGTTTTTGAAACCTTATTTTCAAATCCACACATAAAATGTGGTTTTCCTATAGCTGCAGGTCCAATTTGCATAGACTATCCAGAAAATAAGGTATTATTTGCAAATAGTCAAGCCAAGCATGCAATCAAGTCAAGTACACAAGCTAATCAAGTCAACTGTGCTTAAAGAATTTCTTTTTCTTTTAGAGTCCTGCTCTCAAGTTAATTACTGCACATTATTCTCAATGATTGTCTTGAAGAACAAGGAAACAAATCCTTGTGTCACATCCACTTTTTTCA
>VZTT01050408.1:4559-17629 GCA_013400855.1 Buphagus erythrorhynchus
GCTGGGCTCTCTTCCTCTGCCCCAGACTCTTCTTCTGTGTCCTGCTTCTCTAACCACACCCTGGTCTTCAGAGAGCCCTGCTGTGCTCTGTCCATCTGCTCTGGCTGTTTCACGACCTTCTCCACTCTGACCTCAACCAACACTGCTTATTGCTTTTTTTCTCCCCACCTCCAAATTTGTCTCTTTTTGGTTTAGGATGAGTACACTGGGGATGGAGATCTTTCAGAGCTCCAGATCCACATCACACCCTTAGGTCTGTTCCCATGGATGGCTGCATTCCTGAGCCAGGTGCCACGAGGCCATGGTGTGAACACCTGCAAGGACAGAGCATGGTGTGCCAGGACACGTGCCCAGGGCAGCCCAGCTCTGTGTGACAGTGCCACAGCAGGAGCTGTGCCAGCCCAGCTGTGTCTCACACCATCACCCACCTGGGAGAGCCAAGGGACATGCCAGCAGTCAAAGAGTAATCTGCTAAAACCTCACCCTCTGCTCCTCAGCACTAACTGGAAATGCTGTGTTGCCACAGAGTGGAAGGGAAATGAGGGAAGGGAAATGTCTATAAAGCAGAAAACCACCCTCCCACCTCCTTTTTTAATATCAGATAAAGACAGAATATGGTTTCATTTTTAAAAAAAAAACATTACAGAAAAAAAACTTTCATGCAAGTTTAGCAGAAACCTAAACTTTACCAGAGAAGCACTGGCAATCCTTAGCAATCCTTTTGCAACCTGTAATTATTCAGCAGGAAATTTTACACATTTCTGAGATTTGAATTTCAACAGCACCTTCCATCCAGAGATCTCCCAAAGCGCAGCTGCCTTACTGGAGTGAGCTCCAGGCTATCTCCTGGGATTTTACAAGCAGTTTTTGCCTTGTTTCACAGCTGTGACACCTCAGCCCAAGTTAAACTAAGGCTCTGGAGGCTCAGGGACCTTTCTTTGCCAAGGTCACAGTGACAGTCCATGGCACAGCTGTGACACTGCCCTTGAGCCCAGGTCCCAGCTCTGCCCTTTAAGCACATGAAAACTCTACTCTCCCCCACCCTTTCTGTTGTTCAGCCAAGAGCAATTGGACAAAGCAGCTGAAGCCTCAGTGCTAACAGCGATTTTTTATCCCTACTCTCACATGCCCAAGTCCCAAATGTCTGCAATTTTTAAGGGCTGATCAAATCTCACTATTCCCCCAGACTTTCCAACCACTGCTCTTTCAACCTTCAGTTCAGCACCTGTCACACACACAAATCACACAACCCACAATTTATTCTTCATATTAATAAAGCAGTGCATTCAAATTTGCTCTCCAGGTCATACACCTCCAATTCCAAAGCAGTGCCCAAAGTCCAGCATCCCTTGGTTACCAACAAACTCTTGTCAGAGAAGTGAACATCATCACCAGAGGTATTCAGCACTGCATGGAAACCAGCTCAGACATGTGAGACTGGAACTGAAAGTTAGCACCTGAGCTTGGCAGAAATGCAGGTTTTTCTGTAAGCACAGCTACACTGGTGCTTACAATAAATGAGACATAAACTGCATAAAGGCCTTCAAATTTGGTTAAAACAAGCAGGCACAGTCATACCTGGCTTGGTCTATGAGCTGTGAGTGCTGTGCACACAGATCACCTTGTTTTAATAATTATCTCATCTGTTCCATCACACAAAGTTGAAAACTCTCTCAAACAACTTCTGCCCCAAGCTCCCTGTGACTTCTGCTTGCCACCACTTCAAGAAGTAGAATTTGAGCGTTCCCAGGCAGGGTGATGCAATACAGCTCTGTGACTGCTGGGAGGCCCACGGGGAGGCAGCTCCAGAGCTTGACAGGTCATTTAGACCTTAGAAAGGCAAAAAAAAAAGCCCAACTGGCTGTCTTCACCCATCCTTGCCCTGTACACAGACACCAAAGTGCAGCCTCATGTGAACTGAGGACAGCTTTTGCTGCCAGCTCTGCTCTGCTGAGCTTCCGGCACTTTGATGCAGAAAAGAAAGGAACTGAGCTTGGGGTTTGGCAGCACTTTCCTTTTTCACCTCATTTTCAAAAGCTATCTCCATCAGCTTCAATCTTTCATCTGCACAATACAGCCTGAACTCAGCAAACCCCCTCAGATTAGTGATGGGCAGGGAGAGAAAAGCTCTCAGTTTCCTGGCAGGGTAACAAGGATGCTCCCTCGAGGAAGGAGAGGTCTGGGGTCCAAATCTACAGCAGCTCAGACTGGGGCTCTGAGCTCAGGACTCTACCAGCCTTTGGGGCAGCCTGAGAACCTTTTACTTTACATAAAGAGGAAAAGAACTGAAAGTGTCCTCCAGAAAGTGCTTTGCCTTAGTGCTTCAGGCCAGGTCACTGATGTGAGACGAGCACTTCAGTCTCAATGCATACACTTATTTATTTTTAATTCATTGCTTTGTGAGTGCACACTGGGACTATATGTATTATGTGCTATATGAAAATATTATTGCAATATATATTAACAAAATACATAGTTCAAACCACCAAATTAAAAAATACATCAATCTTGCAGCTCTTACATAGGTTTAAAGCACCCCATCTATCAGAGCAGTATCTCTGAACATTGAAACCACAGCTTCTTGATGCTGGGAACAAGGAGTTACAGGCAACAGCAGGGAGTAGAGAGAGCACAATATATTCCACTTAGAATCATAGAACTGCTAAAGTTGGAAAAGACTTTTAAGATCATCAAGTCCAACCATCTGTTGACTTCTCTCCCTTCATCCCTGTGAGAGGACTCTTATCCTGGGATAAAAGACCAAGTCTCCACGTTAGAATTGCAAGTGAAATGCCTCCCCCAGCCTCTGCAGCAAGAGGCAGCTCAGAGGAGTTCTAGTTTTCCTTTCTGCACCAGTGGAGAACAGCTTCAGTTTGCCAAAGTATATCACAATTCCCAATAAAATGGCAGTTTGCAAAATAATTAACAGCCATTAAAATTCCCCATTAAGTTTTGCCACTAGCAACAGCAGGATCATTCTCCTCCCAGCAGCAGTGAAAACTCTGCTTTTTTCTGTAGTAAACCCTGTGTTGTTAATGAGCCATTTTAACCCATCCTGTTTGTTTCTGAAAGCTCCATCACCAGCAGATCCCTCTTATCAGGAGTTTTTCATTACATATTTAACACTACAAGAGCCTGAGTGCCATGGACCACCTTTGAGCTGTCACACTGCAGGAATGGTGACATCCATCTTCTGGGCTTGAATGGCAGACTGCTCTGTACCCACTGCAGCACCGAGGAGTAAAGGGGGAGAGAGCCTCCCTACCCTCTCCTGCCATGCTGCTTGAGGAGAACAGACTACATGACTAAATTAACTAAAATAACCCCAACTGAGGCTCCAGCTTTGCATCATCCCCCATCAATTCCACAGCCTAGTATTTTGACTTGAACGTTTACAGGAACAACAAAATGCTTTAGTAGCTCAACCCATCTTGGTAAGTTCATTAAAGTAATTAATGCTGAAGTGGCTGCTTACACTGCTCTGCTGAGAGCACTAATTACAGGCTGCAGAGGTGGATCCCAGTGACAGCAAAAGGGACCAGGAGAATAGCATTTCTGGCATGGAAATGGGCAGATGTGCAGCCCTGTGCCATCCCTGGGACTGGACCCAGCACTCCCCTGGTTCCTCCTGCTCCTAACCCCAAAATTCAGCATCTCCAGCACAGAGAGTAACTGAGCAACTCTGGCAGCTTCTGCTGTTTTTCTGCAGACCAACACCAAGCAGAAGAGACCTGGAGCATTCTCCTAAACACCTTTTTGAGAACAAGCTCTTCACTAACAGG
Source organism: Buphagus erythrorhynchus (assembly GCA_013400855.1). NCBI lineage: Eukaryota > Metazoa > Chordata > Aves > Passeriformes > Sturnidae > Buphagus > Buphagus erythrorhynchus. The sequence continues at coordinate 8,342 of VZTT01050408.1, forward strand.
AGTAGGGCTGGCTAGCCAAGGTGACAAGGCCCTTACAGACCTAAGAGGATAGCAATCCAAGTGTTCTAGTTCCTGGAGACATCATGGACCATTTAATCTCCTGTGAAATGAAGTGGGAGGGTTGTACTCTCCCTCCTAAACCAAGGATAGAACCTTCCTCACACAAGAAATCCTGTCCTGAAGGCATGGGCAGAGACCCCCACCTGCTCAGTGTGACCTGTGCCAAGAGCATCTGTGTCTGTTTTGGGAGATGCAGGAGATCTCATTATTAGATCTGTGATCATGCACAAGGATCCCTCCCCAGCTGTTTTTGGTTCACCTTTGTCTAGGAAAAACACAGGCTTAAAGAAAATTATTATTATTTTTTTCAGTCAATTGTTTGTAAAAAATGCTTTGGTATGTTTCCCACATTTCACAGGCTGAGGCAATCCCACTCCAACCCTCCATTAGCACCCAATCAGTGCTACAACAGAGGAATCCTATTTCTTTCTTTTCATCTGATCACAAAGAATCATCCCCAGGGAAAGGAGCCCACCCTACCAGGAACATCCAACGAGGTCTGGAACTCACATGAGCAGCTGCAAGCAGTACAGTTGTATAATGGAAACCTGACCTACAAACCCTGAACCAAATTCTAGTTGTTCCCCTTTGAGAAGTGAGCACGTGAAGGCTGCACACATCTTCTGCCCTGGCTGCTGCCACCTTCCACAGCTGTAATTCTGGCTTGGCTCCACATCCCAACAGGACTGTTACCTCTCCTCCACCCAGCATGGCTGGGAGGAAGAGGACCACCAGCAAAAAAGTGAGTTAAAATGAGCCCTGGTTGCATAAATTGTATCATCTGTGCCACCTACAACTCAGAGATGGACATGTTTTGGTGGCCAAGCTCTCCACACATCTTCTGGGTTGAAGGACACACAAAGGATCAGTTGGTGCTGCCTTTTCCAGCACCAGCAGCACTGCAGCAGGGACCATTCCCAGCACACACATCCCCCATGGAGCAACCAGCCTGCTCTGGGGACAGAACAGCTGTGTGGGCTCAAAGGACCAAGGTGACAGCCAGGGGACACAGAGTTTTTGGGACAGACAGCATTAACCTCTGTGCTGCTGGAGCCTTGCTCTCCTGTGTGACCCCAGCTCCTCAGGAGGGCTCTTTCTCTACACAGACCCAACAAATCAGACTGGTTTGAGGTGTTGTGTGCCTGTGATGCACGGCAGCATCAAAGTCATTAAAAAGAAGAATATATTGCACCAGAGAGTCTAACAAATAACGTGCCCATAAAAGCAGAGATGAAAGCTCAGCACACACAGGCAAATCCCAGCAGCTGGGAACTGCAGAGTCACTCTGGGAACAGGACAAGAGGCAAAGCAAAGCCATCTCCTGCTCCACTCCAGCACCAGCCAGGACAGCCCCAGTCACAGGGGAATTTGGACAGACCTGAGCCCCAGAGCAGCTCAGCAAGATACACAAACCTTCCCTTGGGTTTCTATTCTGCAGTAAAATTCCAGAAAGCATTAAAAAAAGGTTCTTCAAAGGACTGTGAAATGAACAGAAGCTCCCATAAGGAGGTCCTTACACTGTCAGCAGTTTTGAGATGCTTTGCAACCACCTGATCCCTCCTTCCTCATGCAGCTTATTTAAATCCAGGAGTTTCTTCAGAGAGTGGACTAGATTTGAATGACAAGGTTTCCCAGCTCCCTGGCTGGAAATCCCTTATTTTCCTACAGTCTTGCTGAAAATAAGGAGAAATTTGCTGTTGATGGAGCACATTCCCAGCAGTGATGGACAGGGGCCAGGCTATGCTGACCCACTGACCAGTCCTACTTGGCCACACTCCTGGGCCAGCTCCCACGTGTCCACACCACACAGGGTACAGTATCCCCCTTCACAGATAACACTGCTCTCTCACAAAAAAAACAGCTGGATAAAAGCTGCCCTGTTGGACTTACCCCAAGAGAAAAACCAGCCCAGTCTGCATTCAGGAAGGGGCTACATGAGCCAGCTGGGAAGATGGTCCTTCACCCCCACCTGCCTTTCCTAGTGGGCAGTTTTACAGACACCAGGAGCACAGTGAGAGAGGTTTTAGCCATCACATGTAACCACAGTGGATAATAACTCACTAAACACCTGATTTATTTAATGACTGTAGCAGCAGCTTCACAAAATGTGGGTGATTCCAGAGGCAGTGGCTGCTTTGCTGCTGCTCCCTGTCACAGCAAGGCAGGAACACTGAGATTTCCCCCAGCTGCTCTTATCTTGTCTCACAGCATTGAAAACTGGGACCTATTGAGAGCAAACAAACAAGCCATGGCATTCACTGAACTCTGCTGTAAATCACGTGCAGGGACAGGCTCTTCATGCAGAAGTGACAAGGAAGATGCATCTGCAATGGTTTTATGGCACATCAGCTTAGAAAATGGTTTTATGTCCCTAAAAGCAGGTGATTAAAATTCTAAGATGTCACAGATTTTAATCCTGAGCTAATTTTTTCCTCTCCTCTATGCTGCGTCATGCATCACCGCTATCAAGAGAGCAGAACTCTCAAAAATCAGATGTCCTGAAGCTAGAGTACAAGAAAATTATGTTTTCTACAGCAAATCAGTTCAACAGAGGCTCAATAAAACATGATTGATAATTAGTGTTTTCTTTTTGGCAGCTAGTAGCAATTGTCTTCTCCTTAACTCTAGTGCATTTGCCAATTTAAAACTAATCTGTCCAAAAATGAAACAAAACATCTGCCAAAAAATTTCCCAGTGAATATTGGTTAAGATTTACAAAGTTCTACAGCAGAGTGTCACCTGCTACAGCAGCAGACAACTCAACAGTAATTAGGGTAGAGCTGAGACAGCCTTGTGGAAAGAGCCATCAGGCAAATGGAAAATGGATGGGAATAGCTAAATCAGTTTAGATTTCCTTAACAGAGGTAGATCAAAAGAAAACTAACCCGATTAGGAGGGAGAGAGACACTGATCCAGATTCATGGAGCAAAGCAGAGCAGCTATAAAGTGATATTTATGCCTGTTTTCCTTTCCAGGGCTGCATAAAGCATCAGCAGGTACTAGTAGATCTGGCCCAGATTTATGGGCTAAGGGTAGACCCTTTTAAACAAGGACAGCTTCTCTTCTCCAGTTTACTTTCCCAGTTAAGCAATTGTCCAAAAAAAAAATTTAAAATAGGCCATAAAAAAAAAAAAAAGCCTCCCAAATTCAATTAAATAGAGTAGGTGACAGTCAGTGCCTGCTGGCAGTGCCATTCTCCCTGCTCAGGGCACCTTGTCCTGGTTGCAGCAGGCCAGGCATGCATTGCAGAGCCCAGCTTTTGGCACAGCCCATTTCAGACAGCACAGATCTGGTGCCAGCACTGGCTGTGGCCATGCACAGGTCTCTGAGCATCCTGCTCTGAGGATGCAGGCCAGTGTGGCTCCGTGGCCCCTGACACCAGGCAGGGCACCTCAGTGCTGCTGCAGCACTGAATATTGCAGGAATACAACACACAACCCCAGGAGCACCGTGCCTGCCTTCCCAAGGAAAGACTGACAAAGACCCTGGTCCCTGGACCAAACCCTCTGCTGCCTGAGAGGAGCCCAGTGCTGCACAGAGCTGCCACCACTGCTGCCCAGGGGCTCATTTCAGCTGAATGCAGCTGCTCAGTGACTTTTTGGGTGCCCAGGCTCCTCACTAGCCACCCCCCAGCATCCTGAGCCATGCCCAGCACAGCCACAGCCTCAGGGCAGTGCCTTTGCAGCAGCACCCACCCACTGCCAGGGTGAAAAGCTCCATGAAGCCACTCCTGCTGTCCCCAAACCCCACGGGAACGACTTGCTGTCAGGAGATAATGACAGCACAAAAGCTGCCTGCCACCAGCAGTCTCAGAGGAAGCCACCCTGGCTGTGTCCCCACATGCTCTTGGCAGCCCTGCTGCTTTCCAGAGCTGTGTGTGTCCCAGGGGATGTGTGAGCACAGGTACACACCTTTTTTCCAAAGCAAATACACTCCCGAGCCTGTGACGCTTTTGTTCAGGTAAATACCTATGCCCCCAAGGCAGTGTTTTACACCATCACTCTACACCACAAACTGTGCCCAATTTAAAGAGGTTTTTGTTGCTGAGGAGGCTGTCCCAGAGCCAGGGCAGGCTGCACCACTCACCCTGCTCCTGCAGCCTCCCTTTCACCTACTCCATCAGCATTTCCACCAGCAAACCCTCTCACAGCTCCATGCCTCACCCTCCTGGCTTCTACCCCAGCTGTGGAGAATTCAGACATCCCAACAAGAGCAAAGGGATGCCCATAATGAAAGAGCCCAAAGTCCTCTCATATTTAGTGAGAGATAAACCAAGACTTTGCATGAGCCCCACCAAACCTCCACATTCCTGCATGTGTCAGATAGCACCTGACACCTGCCAAGGAGCTGATATTGCATTGGATGTTATTAGGATCTAACATAGAAGCTGTTTTGGGACAGGACAAAACCACCTTTGCCCACTGCAGTGCCAATAAACACCCTTCTCGTGCCCTCCAGTCCCAGGATCCCTGGTTGACCAAGCTGTTGTTTTCATGTCCCAGTCACACAGGAGCCAGAGCCCACACCTCAGCCTGCTGGGTTTTGGAAGGCCTGTCCAGCTGTGGCATCTCAGGAGCTCCTCACACGATGCCCATGAAGAGCTGGTGGCAGAGGGTACAGCAGAGACAGGACACTGAGGAACGAGGCCACAGCCACAGCAGCATGGGACAAGGAGCAGCTTTGAACAGATGGGAGCAGCTCAGGGGGTAGGTAAACAGGATCCCCACTTCTTTCCTGTTCCATGGCTGGAAAACCCACAGGCCCTTCCTGCAGGAAGGAAAGGAGGAGGGTGGGGAGCCCACAGCACTGGGGTCAGCTTCCAAAACTGGGAACTGGCTGTCCAGGGAACCACTCCTCCCCATGGCACACACAAGATGTTTCCACTGCTGCTGGGAACTCCTGATTCTGACCAGGGTGATCCCTGAGAGATTCAAAATGCCTCAAAATTCTATTTTAATACCATGGGGCAGTGATTAGTGGGGTGGTCTGTACAGCAGCACCCAGCAGGAGGGAGCTGAGTGTTCTCCACGTGGACTCTGTATCCTATGAAGCACAGTGCTTTAGGTGACCAAACCAAACTGACTGCAAGAAAGGCAAAACACTCAAATACCTTTAGAGGTCTCTGCCAAAATGCTCAGGGATCCACAGGAAGCCCCCAGTAGCTGAAGGTGCTCCTATCAGAGCTTGGCCCAGGACAGCTGAGTGAGCAATGTGTTTGTGGAAGCTTTGAACCCCACGAGAATGACACGAGGATCAAGCAAAGCCAGATGGCCACACCTCTGGCTCAGCACCTTCCACCTCTACCTGCAATCCAAGCTGTCAATCCCACCTCACAGGAGAAAAATCAGCCAACAAATATTGCCCTTGAGCTAAAAGAAGAGTCTCTGGATGTAAGCCAAGCAAGAAATATCCCCTGTTCACTTGTTCCCCATAGGGTAAATGTCAGAGCCATGCTGCAAACATTCCCATTACTGAACACATGGCAAATCCTAGAGCATTGAGACAATGCAATGATGACCCAAAGTCTTGAATTAATACTACAGATCCAGTGCTGACCTGCACACAGATGATAGCTTTCCTGGATCTGAAGAGTGATAGAAAATTGTCACAAATGAGAGTAATTTGGGTCAAGGGACAGAGCAGCAGCTTTTTTGTGCAGCTATTTCATAACTGCATGATTGAAGTTATAAGAAATAAATTTCCTATGAAAGCACAAGGAATTATGCTTGGGTGCCCTTTCAGATGAAATTTTAAGCTCACTTGCCCTTCTAATAAAAGCAAAATGGACTTTCAGCACCTCTCCATGACCCACTGCCACCTCCCAAACCAGACATGCTGTGGTTTTGGCACAGCATCCAGCAGGAGGTTGGAAGCTGGCTTGTTACAGCCTAGACTGGAACTTTCATATCACACTCAGACCTTGCATCACTGTTGTGACAGCATCAGCTGTAGGAGGAAAGAAACCCCTGTGATAACTTCCTGACAGGCAGGAGATGTCACTGCAGATCCACGGGGACTGTCCTCCTTCACTGGAGCTCTGGCTCTTTCTAACACCTGCTATTTCAGGCTGTTACACCAAAATTTTAATTAAAACAAGAGGCCCATTTAAGCTCCCACAGAGCCCTGCTCCAGCCTTGCTAATTAAAGACAAACTGACAGGATCTGAAACGATAAAATAAACCAGGTCTGAAAAGTTTGAGAGGCACAGGACCAGTCTGAGCTCTAAGTAGGTTGAAACTTGCTCTCCGTGGGAGCACTGTGTGCTGTCCAGCCCCAGGTTCCTGAGTGAGGTCCTGGTCTCTGTGGAGCTCTCCAGAGGGTTCATCACAGCACCCCAGGTCAGATCTCACCTATCTTCTCTGAGAGCACATCAGATCTGAACCCAGTGCTGGCAGACAGACACAGGAAGCTCTCTCCACATCCCTAACACCAGTGAAATGGCTGTTCTGTACTGCAGGGGCACTGCTCCTTTCCAGCCCCAAGAGGCTGAGAGCTGAGATGGATTTCCAGGTGATTCCTTGTCCCAAGTCATGGGGCAAACCCCAAACACCCTGCAGCAATGAAACCTTGGTGCAGCAGAGCTGCTCCATTCCTGTGCACTTTGTGCTTTTCATTCAACGTTACTGAATAGGGTAAAATTCTGCTGTTATTGATGAGGATGGGTTTGACACAGAGAATCCTTCAGATCAGGTAATTTAAAAGACCATGGATACACCAAGCCATTGTGTCTCATCCTTATCACTGCAACCAGAACCATGGAAGTGTCAGCACCTCACCTCTAACCCTTGCTGCTCCAAATGGAAATACTTTGAAGGTGCCACAGTCTTCCCCACCCACTGAAAACATGGATGTGTCCAGACAGATGCAGGTGTAACACAGGACAAAACAGAAGCTAAGTGCAGGTAACTCTGCCATGGACACCATCAGCTGCCAACCAGGCTAAAACAGGGCTGGTGCAAGCAAGGAAAAGGGAGTGACAGTGATTCAGAGGTTAATTCCTGCTCTAGTCTCCCTTTTTTAGAGGTGAACTCATAGCAGTAGCCCTCAGGACAAAAAAATGTGAGTGTTGTTTTGTTTGGTGGGTGAGTTGCTTGGGGTTTTATTATGGAGGAGGATTGTGGTTTTTTTAACTAATGGGATTTCTCTTGTCAGCCCAGGGAAAGGCAGACAAAGATAAATGAGACTTTGGAAGTTTCCCACTACATTTCAGAGCTTGATGCTCTTACACTCAAGGCAGGGACCTTTTTGCCACCTTGAAAGCAAAGCCCAGCACAGCAGACAAGATCACCAGGGAAATGTGAATTAAGGCTTAGCTTTAAAACCTTGGCCAAACTGAGAAATGCTGCAGCCTGTTATAAAAACGTATTCAGAGCAGGAAAAACACCCCAGAGTAACTAAAGCCCATTTCCCACATGAGTGCCATTTGCAGCCAGCCTCCTTCATGCTATCCAGGGAACCCAGAGGCCAAATCCAGCAACAAACAATTGCAATTTGGAGGGACCTCAGTGGAAACTGCATCCACTCACTCAGAGCTGCACATGGGCTCTTGTTCTCTGAATTAAAAGGAAGTGCAAGGTGCTTGATTGCATCTTGGCTCTTGATTACAAATGCACCAGCAGCCAGGATTAAACAGTTGGCTTCCTGGTCTATTTAGCATCCTTTAGTGCTGGGTTAGAGGGTGGGCAAGGCTTAGGGGATGTTTTTATATACCAGCATCTGATTTTTTTTTAAAATTTTATTTTTTCTCCAGACATTTGCAGTGAATGATAATGTTTCCCAAAGATCTGGCCAAGCTCCAGAGGAAAAAACAAGCAGTAGAAGTGTCTGTAGAAGCAGCTCTGCACTAGGCTATAAGGCACTGTCTGAACCAGCTGCCATAGCAACTGCTATTAAAGAAAGAATTAGAGCATTCTTCACGGAAGTAGGAAAACTCCCAGTCAATAAGTGTTAAGGATGAGATGCAAAGCAAAAAAAAAAAAAAAAAAAGGGAAAAAAGGAGGATAAATATAAGCAAATAAGAAAAATATGCACAACTGAATGAGAAGCAGGGCTACTTGCACAGGTAGATGTGCTCTGGTGTTGTGGAGATGCCTATAAATACACTAAGATACCTAACTCCACCCTCATTAGCAAGCATTTTAGATACAGTTGATCCTGCCTTGGGGCAGGAGGTGGATTACATGACCTCCTGAGGCCCTCTCAACCTCTATTTTCCATTATTCTAGGAGGGAGAAATCTACACCAGCTGAGCTGGCCTCACTTCAGAAGGGCAGGAATGTAAATCTGGAAAAAAAATAGATTTAATCCACTTTCCAAGTTCTCCTTGACCAGGAGAAAGGGGCAGAAAGCAGAGCCTGCAACCACAACTTACAGGCAAGTTTTTCCTAGCTGGAAACACATTTTCAACTGTACCAGGGGTAAGGAAGTAACATCAGGTTTCACCCTGCAAGAAGGATTCACCCCCCAAAAGTATTCATATCCTCATTAACATTCATTTACAAAGAACAATCAGATACGTGGCTGCAGACCTGTGGTTTTGGTTGTGGGTTGTTTTGCAGGGGCTTGTTTTACAAAATACACCTGAAAAGAGAATGATGCTGCAAAAAACCACCGAGCTCTCGGCAGCAATCAGGCTCGTGTCCTACAGCCCTTGGTAGAACTGGATTAGACCCCACAACACAGCCCCACAGCAGGACAGAGCCTTGGCTCCCAGAGCTCACAGCCAGGGAGACAAAGCAGAGGACATTTCACTTTGGGTTGTGCTGCTTATTACACAGAAGACACCAAGGTCCCCTTTGGAGCTGCTGGTGACACTCTGATTCCTCACTACTGGAGTGGGACAGAGCACAGGAAACAGCACTCACCTGGAAGGCAGCCAGGCAGGCAAGAAACACTGCCTGCAAGAAAAATCCATGTCCCAACTCCTAGGACAAGGACCTGGCTGGGCTGTAGCACCAGCCCTCCCAGCTGTTATCCCACTGAGCAGGAGCCATGGCCCTGCTCCCAGTGCTCCATCCCACCACAGCCATGGCCCTGCTCCCAGTGCTCCATCCCACCACAGCCATGGCCATGCTCCCAGTGCTGCAGCTCAACNTGCTGCATCCCACCACAGCCATGGCCCTGCTGCTGCTCCCAGAGCTGCATCCCACCACAGCCATGGCCCTGCTGCTGCTCCCAGTGCTCCATCCCACCCACAGCCCTGGTGCTGCTGCTGCTCCCAGTGCTCCA
>VZTT01050409.1:0-17393 GCA_013400855.1 Buphagus erythrorhynchus
CCTGATAAAGATGATGAGGTTATTCTAGGAACAACCCTTACCCAGAAAGAGGCCTGGATTTAGCCAAGACACAGAGTGATGAGATCCAAAAAAGATACCAAGTGGCATCAGTGCAAGTTTTTGTAAGAAAGGCAAATTCAGAGAGCTTGGGATCCCACCTAATTCTATTATAGGGAGTTACAAATATCCCTGTCACTGAACAGAACCAAGATGGTATTACCAGTTTACACTGTCACTGCTGCCCAATGGGTTGGATAAGCTACCCAAGAGCAACTCAACTCCAAAGGAACATGACAGGGCCCAGGAGCACCACCCAGCTCTCAAGTGCATGCTCAAAGGGTAGGACACGAGCATCAGTCATTGAATCAGCGCAGACTAAGATTGTATCACCCTGCAGTCGTCATCCTTCCAAATATAGAAGGGGATTCACTGACAAGCTCAACTTATCTCTGCTGCTGACCTTTGCTGAGTTACACAATTGGTTTCCTGAACTGAAGAGGACTCAGATTTGCAGTTTACTATGCACCAGCTGTCTCCACTTTTATGGTTTGCACTTTTACTTTATTATCTTTAATTTTCTTCTTCCAACTCTTGAGTGGGTATTAGAAAGTCAATACAAAACCTATTCCGGCCTTTTATTCTAAAATAACAGCACTAAGCTTGTTTATTTACACTGAGACAAGATGATATTTGTGACAGCCTTGTCAATAGTTCAACGGCATGACGCTAACTTTTTTCTTTAAACTCAAATGCACTTTATTTATGTGTGTTTGTCTGTCTCTCCAGATTACTCTTGTTTTCCACAATCAATATCAATATTCTCCAAAGAGCTGAAAAACTTCTCAGACAACAGTTGGTGAGCAAGGCATTTGGCCTTTGAATGCCTCACCCTAGGGTGGGGATGTCCTGATTCCCATGAATGAAGGGTCAGCTACCCTGAATTTGCAGTTATCAACATAGTTGAAGAGGACTCTTTGGCAGCTCTTACCAGCCATCAGAGATTCTTGTCTTTCAGTCCTATACCTTAGTCTATATCCTATGTCTTTCTGTGCCTCAGCTTCCCACTTGTAAAAGTGGATGGATGTAAAACAATGCATTGGTTGTTTATGGATATTAGCTGATAACATCACCCATATTTTCAAATTTTAAGTCTGGGAGTGAACAAAGGATCTGCATATACCCATTTTTCACAAAATCAATGGAAAATGTCTTCTAGCAGAGCCAAAACCCCAAAGCATTAATAGTGTATGTAATAGTTTCCCTACAAAATTTAGTGCTGAGGCTAAAGCCAGAAGAATAGTTGCTCATCTGAACTATGCAAAACCCTCAAGCCTGAGGAATAGGTGATTCAATTGAGAATGCTCTGCCAACCCCCTTCTTCTTGGTTGATATAAAGAAAATCCCCAGCACATTTTGTCTCAGAGCCCCAGACCACTGTGATGAATACTGGGACACNTTGTCTCAGAGCCCCAGAGCACTGTGATGAATACTGGGACACTTCTTTTACTCTCTTTATCCTTTCTTAGGTGCAGGTTATCTATGCCTTGCAAATCCCAGACAGATAGACTCTTGCTTTTTTATTCAGACCTGGCTAGTCTTTGAGTCACCAGTTATGGCTCTGAATTTTATTTGAACACCTTGAAAAAGAAATTAGAGTGTTGCTTAAATCCAGTCCATTTTCCTTCCACATGAAATCTGTGGAAAAAAATTAGCCCCATAACTCAAGATAACACTCACTCTAAGTCATCTGGCATTTGGGACATCTAACCCTGATGTCCAGTTTGAACATAAGCTATACCTTCCTAATCTCACTTGTTCCTGCCCACTTTTTCCTGTTCTACCCAGCACACACAAGGATTTTTGTCCCATCTGCTAGTCCAGGGCATCATTTTGCCTGAAGTTTGTCTTAGACCAGGGATCTGCTCTAAAACTGACTGGATTTTCTGTCCCATAGGAAGTGTTGCTCATTGTTGCTCTGCCCTTCTCCAGAAGCAGCTGCCTTCTGGTACCAGCTCCAAACAGCTTTTTGGCAGCTCCTGTAAGGACACTGTGGAGAGAAGATGTGCAACAAGGGCAGAGGTAGGCTGTGAATCATTTTTGAGCTCTGATTAGTAGTAAAGTGGTGCCTAGGAATAAATGCTAACTGTGGAGCTCAGATGTGGCTGGGTGATTATTTCCCATCTCCTGTTAACCCTAGAAGTCGATAAAGCTCTCGTACTGCCCTTCTTTGAGATTCCTCTTTCCTCTCTATAGCAGTGTGATTAAAATACCCTAGTTCAGGTCCAGCCTATTTGGATGGTGCCATGTGCCTCCTCCCCATGGATTTCTTCACCCTGGCTGCTGGCCAATCAAGGCTTCAGCAATCTGATCAACTGCATGATTTAATGAACCCTGCTTTCGTGAGGAAGGGCACATTCTTTTATAAAAACTGGTGAGCTATCACATTTCACAGGATGACCTCTACTTTCATAAGATGATGGGAGAAAATTGGTTTTGGAAATCGAGGAGGATTGCATCTTGTGAAACAGAATCCAGAGATTGACACAGAGACCACCTTTCCATTCCAGTCCATTTAATTTTCAGGTTTTGGTTTTGATGGGGAGCTAAATATAGTTTGGGTCACTAGACCAGAAGCACAAATAATTAACAATGAAAGAAATCCCTCTCCAGCTCTACTTCTTTACTCTGTGGAACTCTCACAGCAGATGAACTATGCTCAAAGGTGAATATAGAAAAAGAGCTTGTCCTCCATGCTCCTGCAACAACAGTCTTTGAGGGGAGAAGTGTACTTCTATTAACAATATCCTGCAATGTTGTTCTGTTGCTACTGGTCTTCCCAAAAGGCAGATTTGAAGAGGCAGAATGCAATGCAGTCATTATGACTTGGACACAGAGATTATGTCTGTGATCCAAAGGGGCCTATGTAATTTTCAGGGTGCTATCCCTAATTCTTGAGGGAAATGGCAAAAAATAGTTAATGATTAGAACAAGTAGAGATCAACTTTGAGAGTTGTTTAGAGAACTTAAGAAAGATTCTCTTTCATGAGGTCATAAACTTGATGCTCTAGGCTAAATAGAGTCTGACAGGCATGTTTGTTCAGGATACATTTATTACTGAGCTATCCAGGGACATCCACAATTACTGTCAGGAGTCGTCTGATGATTAAAGAGCAGAATGAGCAAAACGGAAGATTAAAGGCACAGAACAAGGAGCAGTGAGATGTCTGTCTTTACTGGGAGAACCCAACTGACAGGAGATTTTGAGCCATTCAGGAATCTGTGTGTGTGTGGGTGTGTGTATGCTGAAATTTGCTGTATGTTTCTTAGAGAGTGACTGCCCAGCTTCTATAACCTTTTACACGTGTAACAGACCAACAAAGGGCACAGGTCCTGTGGTCTGCACCCTTGTTTCTTCTGAGATCCTGTTGAGAAGGATTTGGACACTAGCAAGGACACAGAAATGCTGCTCAAATATCAGCTTTTCTGTTCTGTAATCCCTACAAAATTTCATACTCTTTTCACTTTTAATATTCCTGGAAGAACACTGCAGGTAGCAGAAGTACCATTGTTTTCTGCTACCTAGTGTCTTTCCCCAGTATTTTCTGGCTTCCAGTTTACTCTAATCCTTTTACTGTGATACAGGGTGACCACTTTTGCAGGGGTGTTGTGGCAATATTTGCCTTATAGTGGAAGTGCAGTGACTGGAGTGGAGAGAACCTGCCAGATTCCATTTGAAATGGAAGAAAAAAGGTTTTCCTTGTGTGTGTTTATTCACTGTCCCTGAGAAACCAGACCTACCAGGACTTTCTTCTCCTGGGGAGCTCCCTGAAGATGACTAACAGTGATAAAAACTCTTCATTTAAAATGTGAATTTCTTGAAATGTGTGTAAGGGTCTGAATGTATGGCAATCCCTATATAACCACTAGGATCCATTCTGAACAGCCAAAATAAGAGGAAAAGTTAAACAAAAAATGTTCAATCTGCAAACTGTGGAGAGAAAAGACATGACCCAAAAGTTTTACCTCTGGAAATGGTGAAATGACAATGGAAGAGGGATAGTATAGCCTGCAGCTGAGACAATTCAGTACATCTTCATCTATTCCTTCAAAAATCATTCTCTATCTCAACAGATATATCCACACAAATACATCCTAGAAAAAGTGTGCGGATACCCATGAAATGGCCTATTATTGACATTGCATATGAAGGGCCAGATTATTTAATTGTCTGCTAATATCTACTTATAAATTCTTCATTCCTCAAGGAATATTTTCCCTTTGTCCTTACCTAGAATGAGCCTGGAAAGCATCCTGCCTGCAAATGGGTTTGAAACCAACAGAAGAATAAAGAAAAAAAGCAAATCCATGTCCCTGGAGTCTCTTCACCTGCAAACACTTTTCTTTCTGTGTGTGCATGGCTACATGTACTACAACTTTATGACTGCACTGGGTTCCCTGGGGAAGCTTCAGACTCTCTTAATGCTTATGACCACCAGTCAATTTCCATCCAGAAATAACCTCCATAGAAAAGATGAGAAATAGGCAAGGAGAAAACAAATATTCATTACTCCAGGCGTTAAAGAAACATCCATTTGGATTGCACATCTGTAAAAGTCCAATAAATTGAAGGCAATGCACATAATTATATTACAGGCCAATCTGAAAAAAATGATGCATTCCTCCAGAGCAATTTGCTATTGTTGGGGTTTAGAAAAATTTTCCCTTCCTGCTGCTGCCAAAAGGAAAAAAAAAGAAAAAAACAAACCAGAGAGAGAAAAAAGATACTTCTTTTTTTTTGGCTGTTGATGATTAAATAAAAGAACACTGAATGGCAATAGTCATTAGACCAGCAGGAGGAATAAATAAGGAACATCACTGGTAGTTGTAAATAATGGATGCCGTTTTGAGCACAAAGCAACACATCTGGTAATTATTCTCAATTCCACTCCAATTGCTTTGATTTGGTGGTGCAAGGTGCCACAATGAATTCTGCCTTTATTTATTTATTTATTTATTTGCAAATCAGTATTTAATTGTGAATTGTCTCAGAGGAATCAATGGGATTTATTGCTTCTGCCTTGTGAGGTGTGAAATGTTTGCTATTACTGAACAATGGACTAGTTTTTAATAATCTCTGCCTAATGTCCTTTTTGTTTGTAATAGGGCTGTTTTGGCATGGGCAGAAGTTGCTTTTGATCCTTCCCTTTCACACACACTTACACTTTTTGTCTTGCTGCTAACACGTGTTTATGACTGCTCATTTGATATCTTATCAACATTATTTCCTTTATTAAAACAGAGTTTTAACAAGACTACTCTGCTAAAGCCTCTTTATGTGACCTTCAGCAAATTACTCTTAGGCACAGGCTTTGGAGGGGCACATTTGGATGTAACAAAAAAATATTTCATTAACCAAAAAATAAGATTTTGGATGTCTGTTCTTAGTCCTGATTTTTTTTTTCCATTAGGATTTGTGTTTGTATTTAGAAAGAATCCTTTCTATTTATTCTTTCTTCTGGAATTCAAGATAAGATCCCTTTTCTCCAAAACCAAGGATAAATGAAGAAGGAAGAGCTTTTCTTATCCTTTTCAGTCATTACTAGGAAACTTTAAAGAAAAAGTAATGTGGAAGAAATTTTCATTTTTGAATGAAAATGGCTTTTACTCCTAGCATTTGTGTCTGTCCCTTTCCCCTGTCAAGAATTTCAATTTAGTCTTGCACATGGTATAGCCAAAATGACACCAGAGGTGGTGGTGACTTGGTGACTATAATACCTTTAAAATTTCTCTGGGCCTTGGCTTCTTATCTATGACACAGTAATAGTCATAGTATTTTTTTTTCCTTTTGAGTTGTCTGCTGAGATTATAACCATGCCAGGACTTCTCTTCTGTTACAGTGCTTACAGTACTTAGCAGAACAGGGACACAGTCACAGTTGCTTTCTCCAGATGATACCGTAATTACCACATTAATTTGTATAACAACCTTCAATCCTCTGGCTGGGACACTCCTTCCCTTGAGCCACACTTATTCCTGTACTAAGCTGACACATCCTCCCTCCTAAGGATAGGACTCAGTTCGGTTGAGCCTGAAATCCCTTTTTTCTTTTTTTTTTGGAAAACAGTTGGGGGCAGAGAAAGGATATATATATATTTTTTTTTATTTTAATGAGGAAACACTGATTTTCATGACATTAGTCTTACTTTAAAACTAAACAAAGAAACAACTCCTCCTCCTCCAGGCCTGTAGCAGATCAGTCTGAGGCTGATCTCTGGGGAGCGAGACCCCAGGTGGTTGCAGGGATGAATTCTGAGACTGGACCACAGCTCCCCAGGCTCCAGTGGAGAACAGCAAGTCCCAGGAACAATCTCAGAAAACCAGAGGGGAGGGGAAAACCCTCCTGTTTGCCAGCTGCACAGATTCTGTTCCCCAGGGGATGACTGGAAGCCTGCCTCGTGTAAAGCCACCCTTGTGCAGAGCAGCCAAGTCGCTGGCGCTGGGCAGGGCATCTCCTTTGTGTCAGCATACCTTGTGCCACAGCATCCCCTGTGCCACAGCATCTCCTGTGCCACAGCATCCCCTGTGCCACAGCATCCCCTCTGCCACAGCATCCCCTCTGCCACAGCATCCCCTGTGCCACAACATCCCCTCTGCCACAGCATCCCCTCTGCCACAGCATCTCCTGTGCCACAGCATCCCCTCTGCCACAGCATCTCCTCTGCATCAGCAACCCCTGTGCCACAACATCCCCTGTGCCACAGATCCCCTCTGCCAGATCCCCTGTGCCACAGCATCTCCTCTACCACAGCATCTCCTCTGCATCAGCATCCCCTGTGCCACAGCATCCCCTCTGCCACAGCATCTCCTCTACCACAGCATCTCCTCTGCATCAGCATCCCCTGTGCCACAGCATCCCCTCTGCCACAGCATCTCCTCTACCACAGCATCCCCTGTGCCACAGCATCCCTTCTGCCACAACATCCCCTCTGCCACAGCATCTCCTGTGCCACAGCATCTCCTGTGCCACAGCATCCCCTCTGCCACAGCATCCCCTCTGCCACAGCATCCCCTGTGCCACAGATCTCCTCTCCCTCCCGTGGCAACCATGGCACGCTCAGCTCTGCTGTGGAACTGAGCAGGCCAACTAATTAACACAGTAAGTTATAAAGAGATGGTGCCAGTGGGGAAAATGGATTTGGGTGAGCTGCCTGTGTTTGTACTCTGCGCAATCCTCTGTCACAAGACTGTAAGTGTATGATTAAGAATGACAAGTGTTAACCCCTCCCGTCCTGGGGTCTCTTGGCTCTCTTGCTGCAATGCTCTTGCTCCATTTTCTTTCTCAGAATTACAGCAATTAGCAGCAGAAAAGGCTTATTAATTCTTCTATCCCACACACTCGCTCTGCTCCCTGGATGGAGTGAAATGAATCCCTATTTTCAAGCAATTCATTGTCCAGCCAATTTTTAAAAGTCTTGAATAATGAGGATTTCTTCAGAATGCTGTTTTATTGACTAATGCCTCTGTCTTAGACTGATTAACTCCCATACTTGAAAGAGTAAAATTTATTTGGGGAAGAGGTGAAGCAAACATTCTTCTTGCAGAGTATTCACCAGATGGCTCCTTGGGGCATGTGTTAACCCTCTAGTCAGCAATCATATATGGACCAGCACTGTCTATTTTGCCAGTTGGTTTTGTTTTTGTGTCCAGTTGACATTTTCAGAGCTGGTACGCAACTCCTGATGAACCACAGAGGCAAATCTGTAATTTACACTGTTGAAAAACAGCAGTGTGGTAGCTGTTTTGTTTAAAATGAAAAGAAATTGGTCTTGGGGGTGTAAAGGGAGGAAAACCTCCAGAGAATGGAAATATGCAGTGCTGATGATGTTCCCTCAGCATGATTAAGCTGGGTTCAGGGATGAGTGTGGCTTGAAGCCCAGAGTCACACTTTCAATGGGTTTTTGTTATGTATTGCAATAGATGAGTGTGTGGGAAGGGAAGAAGGGAAATGAGATTGGAGAATGAAGGGAGAAAGTATTCAGTCTGTGGATCCAGATTAATCCAAACTCAGTGGCTCTCAGACCCTTATTTCCCCCTCGGAGGAAATGAGGATAAAGACATTTCTTATGAACAGCAGAGCCAGAGGATCATCTTTGATATTATTTTTCTTGGAGTGAATGTCCCTCTTTAAATTCTACAAAATAATAATAATTGAAGACAAACAGAAAAGCTAGATAAATTCTATGCACAGCAACCCATTGGGGATGAATGCCGTTTTCAAGTAATATTTGGTTTTGCATTTGCTTTACTTCTTTTTAGCTAACATACTTAAATATCCCCTGAAGGGAAAAAAATATTAAAACCTACAGCCAACATAAAGGAAAGGATTGAAAAGAATACCTGACTAAAGTGGTTATTATTATTCACCTTGATACACACTCACACACACACACACAGATATTAATCCTTAGCAAGCTCTGTACTACCAACTTCTCTGACACTTGAGAGGTTTCCACTTCAGTAATAATAGTTTATTGCATTTTATCAATAAATAAATCAAAATTCCCCAGGATTGTCCTTTCAACTCCAACAGGCATGTGTGCACCCAGACATTCTGTAAAACTTTGCAGGCTCACTGATAGTCACAGTAGTGTTAACATGATCTGTACTGGGTGTCAGGTGAGACTTTCAGGTTTGTTTTCCATCCTTGCCCATGAGAAAAATTAAAAAGAATGCTAAAATGAAAGTCCGATCCTGGCAAGAGAGACAAATCCTCAGCCCACACAGATGGAATATTTTTCTAGTGGATTATAGAAATTGAACAATTTGGAGGAGGGAGACAACTATGCATTTTTACATACAAAAATAAGAAAATAAAGACTTTCAGTAGGATAGATCACTCTGGAATTTATTTTTTTTTTTATCTAACTCATTGCTTACATAACCAAAAGACAAAAGGTATCCAAATCAAGGAATGCTGCTCTTCCCAGATTCAAAGTGCTCACTGATTCCAGACCTTACAACTAAGTCTGAGCCAACACAACTAAAGCCAAATGAGTAAAATAATTTTTTCCAAGTCCCAGTTGAATTTCATCCTTAATAAAGCAAGGGACTAGAAATTAATACAACCTTCAACTACAAAGATAACAATTGTAGGTCACCATGAAGGAATATGTAGGGTCTGGGGTTGGAGAACAAACTACTTCTGTAGGACTACTGCCAGGAGGGAAAAATAAGAACTATTAGAAGTTGTTCAGGCAATCTGAATAAATTTTATTGGAGGCTTAAGACCATACTAAAGCCTGACCTGTAAAAATCTAGTCTCAAAAACACTAAGGATAATTCAGGCATGGGAAATAAATATTCCCACTAAAAAAATGATGTGCTCAATCCAATATCAGAACAGGTAGGGCCAAGCATGGCCTGAGGGAATGTGGCTGCTGAGGTATTGTCCCTGGTTTCTTGGCTCAGAGGTGTGTTAAAGACTCACTGTTAGATTGAGAACTGGGAAGACCTTGCATGAAATGTGTAAAGGAGATCTACAAGACTTTCCCAAGGCCCCAAGCTCTTTCCCACCCACCCCTGTTATTTCAGAGAGCTCTGCCAGGTACTGGATGGCATAGGAACTTCATCTGCTATATGGACCCAGATGCATTTATGGTTCTGTCCCTTTACCACAGAACATCTCACAGGACATTAATGGTGGTGGACAGAGACAGTGGTGGACATTACCCTTGTGGCATATCAGAGAACAAGACAAGTAATATTTTTGTTTTAACATCAGCTGAGTGCAAAGGTGATTTCCCCTTGTGCTGGCTGTGCTGCTACGTGGCAAAGGCTATAATCTGATCCTGCTTGGCTGGGACATTGCTCCCAGTCATTCTGCCCACAGAGAGGCTAAGATAAAAGGAATCAAAATGCTTAGATAACTCTGCAAACCTCTGTCCTCCTCTTGACTTGGTTCTTCAGGAATTCAGGAAGTACTAGAGATACCCGAGACTGGCATTCCTCATGTGATTCCTAGCTTGATGTTTCACATGAAGAAAACAACATTATTAGGGCCAAACAATTACATTGTAAAGGCTGGGGTGAATAATGGTCACAGAAAGGGGCCTACCTTCAGAAAATAAATTTCAGCTTCTGCATAAGACCACGCTGGCAACACCTCCTGCTGCCAAGCTGCTCTCTCTGGTTCCTCACCTGGCACACATCCAGCTATACAGAGGGTGGTCCATGTCAGGAAAGAGCATTCTACAGAATCCTTGCAAGCTGAAACACCCTCCAGGTGGAATTGTCTCCTCCTCCTTGTCTCTTCTCCTGTTTTCTGCTTCTATTCATTCAGGAGGGACAGAAAACAGCTTTTTTTTTTCAGCTTCATCCTATTGGTCTTCCACACATATAAACAACTTCTCTGGCAGGATAATGTATACCAGAGCCTGCTCTAATGTACCCCACAGTAAATCAAACTGACTTTTAAGAACTTATGTGGAGTTACTGCTTAGTCACCACCATTTAAAAAGAAGAAAGGCTGGTCCTATTCTTTTGCCTGCTTGTTATAGCTCCTAGAAATTATGGTGATATTGCCTAAGAGAGAGGCAGGCAGGCAAGTAGGTGAAAGAAGAAAAGAAAGGAAGAAAGCCAAAACCAAAAGAAATAAAGAAGGTAAGAAAGAAAGAAAATAAGATATTGTACTCCAACAACAAGAATATTGAAATAAAGTCTAAGAAAAAAAGATCCAATACTTTGACAAATTGAAAATAAACCCAGTAATTTTTCTGTAAAATTGCCACTGACTTCTAAAAATCCAGAAGGGCATAGGACCTGAACAATGAATGTACACACACAGCCCACAGAGTACCTACTTATGTGTAATGCATATATTCAAATTAGTGTGATTTTCTTTGAAAGGAGGAATTAAACTGACTTTTCTTTTATCCAGAATGCTACAGTGAGAACAAATAATGTAAGTGCACACGTAAAAAATTTTGATCTACAGAAATAATGGGATGGAGAATTTTCTGGTGCTCATGAAAAGCAGTAAGTCTGACATGACATTAATTTTAAGTTGCCTTTCTTTGAAACATAAGTTTCCATATGACTGATACCAGCTGGGGTATATTCCAGTTGTCGTTCAATGCTGTTCCTGTAAAAGGTTTTTTTTATTTATATATATGTATTTTTTTTTTTTAAATGCCATTTATTCTTTGCACTTTTTAGCCAAGTTATATCAAATCTACTTCAAAAATCTTTATTAGAGACAAAGACCCATAGTTTGTAGTACATTACACTGTATACTGTGAACACTTCCATCCACATACTTCTGTTCACAGGCATGCTTGGGTAATGGCCAGAGATTTGGCATCAACTGAGAAAAGCACAGGGATTTCAGAACTAAAGCTGAAGAACCATCTCTCCTGTTGCTACATGCACTGCCACACATCTAGAGCTTTTGAGGTCTGCTTCAGAGTGTGCTTTCCTGTTTTAAACCTAGATGCTTTGAGCAACAGCTCAGATTTCTTTATTCCACAGAACAAAGGAAAAAAAAAAAAACCAAACACTACTAATGCAAAAGGGTTTGGAAGAGGAATTGAGTCAGTCTGAACAATGTTAAATAAAATTCAGATTTGTTCACACACCTTTCTTAATCCTAAAGTCTGTTTTGGACAACCTGAAGATATGGTTGAGTAACAGATACCTGTTTATTTTTGAGTATTGCTTTTTATGATGCCAGATAGAAAAATTTCAAAATATTGTACTGTTTTTCTTGTTTCCTTCAGGTACTTCTCACTGAAAAGCAGCCACCTCTGATGTTGTGCTACTTGTTAAACATTGTGCAGAAACTCTCCCCAGTGGCTTTGGCTGAGGAGGGAAGGGAAATGCAACCAGCAGGCTGACTTTTCTGCCGTGTGAAGCATTGTTGAAATCAGCAGAAAGGAGCTAAGAAATCTGTCTGACATCCTGTTAAAACCAAGAAGCTGTTACTACAGGAGGCCTCTTGACAGGGTATCAGAGCTCACACACTGAAACAAGTTGCTTCATGGGCAGCCGAATGTGTAAACCCTCTTCCAGTGTCCCTACCCCCATGAGTTCAGTGATGTCTAATAAAAGATGGGCTTATGAACACTAATGAGAACCCTCTGCTCTGCTTGGTTGCCTATTTTCATGAAATTTATAGGAACACAGTAGCTTTGGGACTTCTTCCACCCCATCAACGACAGGTTAAATTACCCAGTGGGTTCAAAGCTCAGAGGAGGAACCCTTGACAGATTGACTGATAGATGGGCCCAGACATGCACATACAAACAGCTTGACTCTACAAGTCTGACTTCCTTTGGCAAGAAGGAGCAGGGATTTTATTGGTCCTAGCCAACAGACTGGATAACTTACAGCAAATTGCTTCATATTGCCTTCTGAAGATGTTGCCCTAATATCAACTCAGTGGCAAAACACTTCCTGAAGTTTTAAGACATCGCTTTAATGTCTCCCTGGGCTGAGCGTCCTTGCTGAACTTGAGAGGCTATGATACCATCACTGGCAAAGGTGGTGCAGCTGCAAACGTGCTGAAAACAAAGGTCTGGAAAAGAAGGAGAGCTTTTCAGAAGCACGTCCTTCATTTTAAAGGGCAAGACCGTGGCTTTGAGAAGCCGAACAATTTTCTGAAGCACGATTTTTGTTTGTGCTGCAGGGGTATTTACTGTTCTAAGACTTCCTGGCATTTGGGTGGTGTAGGTAGAACAGATTTACATAAAAAGGGGGAAAAAATTCAAGCCTTCAAAGGAGATTTAAAAGGACAATATCCAAACTCACTGTCTGTTTGGGGGATTTTATTTGGTCAGAGCTGTTGCTGAGCCGTTTGTGACCAGATATTTGTACGTGTTATGCTGCATGTTTGCACGGCTGCACGCAGGAGATAATATAACTGACAGGAGAGTGATGATGAATTCCTACAGCACAGAGGATGCAGGGAGGTCAGGAATGGGGCTACATTCTCTCCAGCATGATAGCACAACCTTTTCCTTTGTTTCCTGCAATGCCAGCAGGAAAGGTGCTCCCCATCCACAGGCAAGATGCACATGGATGGGTGCTATGGTTCTGTTAGCCTGGGCTCACAGGGAACTCCCCCAAAAACTCCCCACTCCTATGCACTCCTATGCCCTCTGATTCACTTCCTAGCACATTCGAAAAAGCCAGAAGACTCATGAAAATCTGGGTGGAGGAAGGAGGACAAAATGAATGAAGAAGACCAGATTTAAGTAGGGCACTGAACAGGATTTAGAAGATGTGACTTCATCTCCAAGCTGTGTAGTGATGTGCTTTTCCCAACCACATTATTCACAGTTCCTCAGTTTCCTTATTCATACACTGAGCAAGGTGAAGAGGCTGATTACATCTGAAGGAGGCTTTGAGAGTCACTGACAGAGATGCAGAACTGCTAATATTATCTACATCATCCAGCAGAGCAGCATCCATTTTAAATCCATCTTTCTGCCCTTCTTCACTATCTGGATAAAGATGAGGTGTTTTATGCTACTGCTACAGCAGTGGGGATGGTAAGGAACTGCAGTTTCACTTTGCATCCAGCTCTTTTTTTGTCTAAGGTTAGGAGCGGGTATTTTCACAACTGGCAAAGTATTTAAGAAATTTCCATAGGAAGCAATGTCTAACTGTGAAAAGCTACAAGAAATGCAGGGCAGAAAAAAGAAGAAAAAACCAACCAGTTGGAAGCATACACACACAGGGAGAAATCCTTCTGTAAAATTTCTATGCCAGTTTCTACTACCCTCAACTTATTCTTTTTTACACCAACTTGCCAAAATAAACGATAGTTTGCATTTTCAGTTGCTTTTTTGGCTCAAACTTTTCCTATGCTCAATTTCAGCTCTAAATACATTTGCAGGAAGGGAAATGAATGTGTGCCCTTCCTGGTAGCAAATCTACTAACTGTCTCTGCACTTCATCAGGCTGTGAAAGGCAGACTTCACACCGTGAGAAACAGTCCAGGATAAATCAGCCCATTCACTCTCTTCATTCATCTTTTAATGTCTTTTGCATGTGTTCAGATCGTATCATGGTGTAGATAATGCTGAAAGACTCTTCAATATTCAGTTTTAATTATTGGCTGTTACAGTGCTCAGCTTTCAGCGAGGGAGTGTGATAGCTGACGAAAATTCAAATAAACAAACACCAAGATGATGGTAAGAGGATGCCTAAGGCTCAGGTCCTCAGATTATTCTGGAGGAACACTTCCACGGTGGTGTTGATCCAAAGCCTACTCAGACTCCAGAATTCTGATTCTGAGAGGGTTTTGAACCAAATCCCAAATAGTTTCATGAGTTCACCCTGGTTTCAAAACCTACTTTTGTACCTCTGTAGACTTAGGAATTTTCCCAGAGTAGAAAGAAAATCTTAAACTCGTTCATGACCACACTGCCTGCTCTGGTTCCAGAACACCCTGCTGACAGGCAAATCAGTTGCTTGAATGTAGAAAACCCTGTTGAGAGACTAGTTCATGCATCTAACTTGTCCTTTAATGTGTGAAAAAAGAGCCAGACACAGTCACAAGACAGAGTGCACATCACAGCTTGTCAAGAAACGCTACCAAATCTAAGCATTTATGACACGGTTCTGCAGGAGTGGCTGATCATTTGGGTTATGGACACCCAAACTGCAATTTTTCAAGGATACAACTGGTGAATTTGAGGATGCCCTGGATTCCCATCTTTACTCTGAAGGCAAAATGTGTATGATCTGTTGGCTCTGTTGGCTCATGCAACTACAGTGGGTCCAACCAAAGGCCATGCTTAGGAGACAGCAAAGAGCTATTTCCTGATTTAAAACTAGCAGAAGTGCATCATGCACCACTAGGGCTTTCTCTTTGCACCTCTTAAGGTGCAAAGGAGGGCAGTTTCACAGCAGTTCTGCTTGTCCCAAGCTTAACATGTGACAGAGCAGCCCATGGCATTGCCCTGAGGTGGAATCAGAAAGAGTCCTGCAATCTATTTGTTGTTTTTCCTGCATTTGAAGGCAGGATCTTGAAAACAGCTTCTAGGAACAATGGAAACCTCAGGGTTAGAATTTCTTCAGACTATCCTTTGAACACTTAGTAGGCAGGAGGACAAGCTTATCAAACAAGAGTCATGTGAAGTATAATATTCTACCCTGGCATCACTAAATAACAACACTTGTGATAACTCTTTCCCATTCTGCTGACTGAAATAGCAGCAGCAGGTACCTATATGCCCACTAATGTAATTCTTTCTCCTGTAGGCAACAGAAAAGGTCTCACACAGCATACTGCCTTGAATGCTTAATCTTCACTGCACACTGAGCTACAGGGAGGTACAGATGTAAAAAGCAGGCAGTGATGTCCCACAGGAGCCCAGAGCTATGGCCAAGGTAGCTCAGGCTGTTAGAGACAGACACTTGAACAAAATGTTCAGGTTTAACTTCTTGGCTGTCCTTTCCTGCTGATAACTTAAGCAAGTGACAGAAGGAGCCCAGCCACATCCACCAGCTTAGTAACAAACATTACTGTGCTGGGAGACCGGATGGATAATGCAGTCTCAAAGCATGGATAATGTCATCAGCATTGGTATAAATAGGGTGTCTGCATTTAATTAATAAATAATAGGCTACAATGCTAATCTGCTTCTGCTAACTTTTTCTAAAGGTGCAACCTATTAATCACATGTCACTGCCAGCCTGGTCACTTCTTTTTTTTAGACTCAAGACAGAATAAAAAAACCCCAAAACCCGTCTAGAAATAAATGGATCCTAAATACAGCAGGGCAACTGAATAGCACAGCCAGCATTATGATCCACTTCTGATTTCAATCCTTAGCTACAAGTTTTTCTCCCTAAGGACGGATATAATACTTTAAAGAGAGAGTAAAAGCTTGCAATATTGTTAAAGGTCACCATGTTACTAATGTCTGCAAAATGTAGGATTTCTCTCTCCTGATAAGTTGCCCATGGAAATTCTGTCACTCCACAGTGTCTGTGGACATGCAGTAACAAACATTTCCTTGGTCACTGGCTAAGGCAGATGAGACATTTTGTTGAGTTGGGAACAGCATAACTTTCTGAAAAGCACTGGACATATCTCACCTCTTTGGCATATGGTCAGAACAGGAGGATAGAAACTGAAGAAGAAGAACTTGTGTTGGTATGGACATGTGGCAAGAAGGAAATGACAGCACTGGGACCACATAGGAGGAGCCATGTAGATTACATCCCCTGCATGGGAATTTCTGCTTTCCAGGACAATGGAGTTCATTCAGAACAATAAAAGGGAAGTGTCCTGGAAAGGATCTCCAGAAAAATCTGGAAAATATTGCCCCATGTTTTTTTTTTTGTGGGGGAAAATGGGGAAGGCATATGTACTTAAGTATTTGATGGAAAAATATATCCTACTTGTTACATGTAATTATCACCAAAAAGTATCCTTACTAATTGAATTGAATTATTAAAAGCTTTTGAGAAGGTTCTTCTCTGCAATTCCAACCTGTTTGATATCAAAGTTGTACTGAAGCCTCAAAAGAGTCATTCTCTGGCTAAATTTCTTTATTCTTCAGTTAAATACAAGCCAGAAGTCTTAGCACAGACCATCTGGGTGAAATTTTACAGTCAGTTTATGCAAAAGGTTAAATGAGATCTAACTATTTCATCTAGATCTAAACCTTATTCATTTCCTTTTTATCTAGACAGAAAGACCAGAAGAATGGCTAGTGCTCCAGTGTTTTGGCCTTTCCTCTCAAAGTCCCAACTTCAAAAAGGAAACATTAGAGGCTCTAATAAAACCCCATTGCCTGTAATACCAGGGAAGAGTGTGGGATCACACACTGAGATCAAGGAGAGACAGGGATAAATTCAGTTCACTGCAGACACTGGATTTGAATTTCTGTTGTGAACATGATTTTTGACCTCTGCTTTGTTTTAGGTGGCCTTGGTCCCTTTGAAGAGCTTTCTCTAAAGATGCTGTTGGTATTTAGGGACATCTATACCCTTACACCCTTGTTTCTACCACAGTGCCCACAGACCTGCCTCCTCTGTAGCGAGTGGCATGGTGGCATAAAAGGCTCCTTGCAATGTCCCTCAGATATCTGCTAAACCTCAGTTTTTTTCTTCTAGTGGGCTTGTACACCAAAAGACAGCTGTTTGGCCTTTGGGGTGATCACATTCACCAGCCATGTGGTGTGGGAGTGTAGGAGAATGGTCCTTGTCAAGAAGGAGCTCGTGCTGTTGGCTTAAGCTCTCGTGTGTGTTATTCAGGATGTCACTTGCTTTGTGTCAGAAGCTGTGTCACCTAAAGGAGCTTTTCTTGAAGGCCATCCTATTGTTTTCTTGAGCTTTGCTTGAAGGCAAAGCCATCCTATTACCCCAGGCAGCCCTAACTC
>VZTT01050537.1:3594-16889 GCA_013400855.1 Buphagus erythrorhynchus
TGAGTGACTCCTTGCCATTTCTCATCCCTTATCCTCCTGCAACCCTTCAGAGCAGTAGCATCTTCCTTATGCTTTGGACAACTGCACATCTGCATATGCTAGAAGGATGTGTTAGTCAAGGCCACTGATTTCCCCTAGAGGAAGCTGAAGCACCTCCAGTGGTGTTTAGTCAAACTTTTTATTAACTTTTGTATGAGTCACAGTGGGCTAAAAGTTATGATTAATTCAATTTCTAATGACACAATAACCAGTAGCAAAAAGAAGGACTGCAGTGTGCAGAACACCTGCTCCTGGTCAAAACCCAGGAGCCTTGTCTAAGAGAATTTAAAAATGCAGGAACATTTTTTAATTTCTTAGATTGTTTCTGTGTAGCACAAAATACAACAGTTTGTCCTAAGAAAGTCTGTCCTCCAGAAAGCAACTTTGCCTGTGAAATATTAGACAAAATTATCATGAAACACAGAAAACATGAGTTTGTCAGCAGAAGTCTGCACATCCCTTTAAACACAACACATCACAGGACTGGGATGAGGCACAAGGGCCCTTCCCCAGGGACCACACACCAAACATCTCCTGAAGCTTCCAAGCAGACAAAAGCCTTTGTTCCTTACTGCAATCTCCTCCTTTGTGCCTCACAGTGGCCGTGTCCAATCCAGGCCAATGGGACTCAGAAGCACCATACTTGCTGACTCCTTTTGAACCTTCATTTATCTTGGGAAAAAAATGACAAGTAAGGAAGTGTCTACAAAAGCCCCCACATTATAGGAAATCTCTTCTCTCTCAGTGAAAGAATTTCACTTCATTATAGGGGACAGCCAATATTTGCCCCTTACTTGGGAACATTTAGAGGTCCGATTCCTTTACAGATTTTGGCCCAAGGCCTGCAATGTCTCTGAAGACTACTACATAGAAGTTCTCCTCTGTAGATTAATATGACAATGCACAATAGGTTTAGAAACTGAATTCATGAAAGCTTTTGAACAAAAAGAATAGTTTCCCCATCAGAGATTCCTGGATAGCTTGATTCTTTGCTGGTGGCATGCCTGGGAGGGAAAGAATAGGGAGGGAGGAGACAAAAAGCACAGCACAATAGGTTGCTGGAGAGTCTGTTGGGAGCTATTAAACTTGGATGAAAACATGACTTTCAGAGGGGCAGAAAGGAATAAAACTCCTTCTCCTTCATGAAAAACAGATAAAGAACTCTCTTTTCCTGCTTTTGGTATACTCCAACACAAAGCCCCTTCTGGCCTCATCAGCACAGCTAGAGCTCCCTCTTCTGATTCACTCCCTCCTCCTCTTTGGGATGTGGACCTTAATATTCTCATGAGCAATGGCAGGAGCACTCAGCTGGAACCTCCACTACTGAGGTGGGGTGTTCCATATCCCATCTGTCAGCATCAGACTGTGATTCACAGAGACATAAAACCGAGGGATGCAAAATCTGGAACTGCATATAAACAGTTCAACTCAATAGGCTTCTTTAGACATGTTCCAAATATTTGTGCAGCAGGCTAGAACCAAAGGTAGGAGCATCACCTCCAGAGTAAAACTACCATTTGGAGGTAGTCACCCACTCAGGCTGCCCTGGAGTAATAAGTGTTTGCTGTGTGACTCTCCTCTAATCCTTGCGCAAGACTGAGGTTTCCTTGAGGACCTGAATCAAAGATGCCCAAAGAAATGTGCCCTAAAGTTTTTAATTTTTCTGTAATAGTAGCAAGATCCTACACAAATTCCAAAACAGAATAATTTGGCAGTCTCTCACAGCTAAAAATATCATTTTCTTTCAGTAAGAAAAAAATTAAGTACTACTTGACGTTCATATTTTTATCATCTTGACATTATAAAACCCAAAGGAAAGACTAGAAATTCCCTTTTTGTGCTGCCAGCATTGGTCTGCCTTTGATTTCCACTATGCTATGCCTAAATGTGCAAGTGCTCTTCAGAGAGGCCTGATAAAAAGATATGAAGCATGAGGAGTCTGTTCTTCACCATTTCTTTGCAGGGTGAACTCAAAATGAGGAGTTGCACACTTCTTAATGAGCCATTCTGTTTTCAAGGCATGTTCATGTAGAATTAGCTCAGTGTCTCTAAAATAAAAAGTTAATACTCGGGGGGAAACATTCCCCACTGTTTAATCCCCTCTAGCACCGCATCTGAAATCCAGCCAAGTATCACATGTGGACAGTGCTCAGTATATACAGAATGTGTATGAAGTCAGCAAAACACAATTGTGAGGCTTCTACTGAGAAAAAAACAGGACTGACCTTCTGATAAAGAAAATGCTTCTTTCTCACCCAGTGACATCAAACTGGCTTTATATTTCATCAAGCATTTTGCTTGCCTTTTCATTTTCTTTTTCTTTCTCATTTTTTTTTTTAATTACTATTTAAAATTTTTTCCTGATCATC
This sequence comes from Buphagus erythrorhynchus, assembly GCA_013400855.1. Taxonomy (NCBI): domain Eukaryota; kingdom Metazoa; phylum Chordata; class Aves; order Passeriformes; family Sturnidae; genus Buphagus; species Buphagus erythrorhynchus. The sequence goes on from VZTT01050537.1 coordinate 6,003, forward strand.
CAAAACCTGTGGGAATAATCATAATGTTCATAATCCTTCCCCTGCAACCCTCCTTCTGCTCCATCCCTTTCTTTTTTTAGCATGTTGGCAGCCCTGATCAATGTTGATTCATTGAAGGGAACAGAATCTGCAAACTCTTCGGTAACACTAGACAAGCTGCTACTATAAGCAGCTGCAGTTGCAGCTCGCATCTCACTGGGGGTTTTTCAGAAAACCCACCCACAACACACAGGGGGAATTCTCCCGGACAAGCTGCAGGTGCTATGGATATTTTCATTTAATATTCATTCTTGCAATTCAGCACATTTGTAATCCATGTGGTAAACTGTTACTTACATTTCTCCCAATGGACCACAACCAGATGTCGAAAATAAGAAGTCCGGTGGAGATATCGCTTCTTCTCCTCTTCATTGTGCATTTCAATGGGCTTAAAACAAATCTGTTTTCTCAGGACAAAAGAATGTGCTTTTATATTTAAAGACACTTTTTGTTGGCATTAAGAACTAATAAATATATCCAGAAATTACAGGCGCCATGTAGAGTTTGAAGTGCTTTAATTGGATGAGTGTTGTTTGGTTTATTAGAGAAAATTTACTCTTTTTACATGGCATCTCTACCAAATTGTTAGCTAAAAGCAAAAAAAAGGATCACAATGGAATACTACATGAATTCATAGACTGATTCTGTATATGTCACAATATTTTCCCAGAAGGCTTAATTTTACCAATGTCAGGAGATGGAAATTTCTGTAGCTGTTTGCTAATATGTTTTGTTTATTTGTAACTTTTTCTATTATACTCATCACCACAGTGCTTTTGTGTTCTGAAAGTGTGACAGAGTTATTAATTTTTGGAAAAAAAAATAATACTTGAACTTTTTGTATTTAAATATATACCACAGATTTGTTGTGTCTTTTTGTTTATTTGTTTGGGTTTCTTAAAAGACAAAGGAAAACCACAGCATTTTTATCTGATGCAGTTTTAGAAGTAATCTCCCACAATGCACACTAATGGCAGTAAAGAATCTGCTATTGTCTTTGTGTTTCCGTACTCTGCTCGTTCCTAACACCTCTAGGTGCATTGTGCATTCCAGCACTACTTGAATAAAATATCAAAACTTTCTCTAACAACTCCTCCACAGAGAAGTAAGAGTGGGAGGACAATCACCTAAAGCCTCAGGTACAAGACTATTCATGTTTTTATAAATTTTTAGGGTAAAAATGTTATCCTGCAAAAGAATGTCCCCAGCTTCCTGACTTATGCATGTATCTCCAAACTCATAAACACTAACAGGACAGTAGATAGAGGTGAGAAAATAGATGGTTCTTTCCTTGGACATCTTTAAATTTTGAAAAGATTTTCATATTTTTCTCTGCGTGGAAACCATTTTTGTTTTCCATACTGAATATTTTCCTGTTCCTAAGGGCCCTAGAAAAAAACAGTGTTCCATATAGCTAAAGGATGTGCAATTTTATTGAAGTAGATAACTGTTGTCCTAAAAATTTGTCAACAGAAATTCAATCTCATTGAACAGTCATACTCTTCCTGGCACTTGTGAGTCAGAAAAAGAGCAACATCTTTACTGAATCTCCCTGAGAAGACAGTTTGGATGACTAAAAAAATCTAGTGAATGAGGACACCACACTGATGCATTTAATTGGTTTATTAGGGCCCCCAAAACTGGTTTCTTTTGCATCTGTCTCTCCAAAGTCAAGAATTTCAGCATAAGCTTAGGTCATGATTAGATTAGTGACCTCATCCTGGTCTCATATTGCAGATACTGGCCGTGACCTCCAGTTTCAGGGCACATGGGGTGAAATCCTAGCTATGCTGAAGCCAGGGGGGCCCAGGCTGTTTTTCCCTGACATTCTTGAGTCCTTCAGGCTTTGCAGCTGTGCTGCAAAAGGGGACATGGCTGCAGAATCCCAAAGGTAAATTGATTGTCCATTCTACATGTAAAAATGTTAATGTAGAAAAGGTTTACTTCTTTTAATTAAGAAAAACAGAAACTAAAATAGGGGAAAAAAATTCAAAACACTTCTAAAGGATTGCTTGAAAATGTTTGGAAGAAAAGGGTGCTTGCCGCAGAGAAGACGGTGTGTGAGGACAATGGGCCCACTATGCAGGGTACCAGAGTAAATGCTATAATCATGCAGCTACCAAAAATATGCAAGAAATAACATGAGTAGGTACATGGTATATGCTTGAAATCCTACCTTGCCAGGGCTACTATGGCTCCTTCATGAGAATTACAGATTTGTGTGCCGAGGTGGGAGAGAGCTGAAAAAGCTCAAGGGCCCAAAGCACTGCTTTTTCCATATGCTTTACCATTACTGAAACACCTGAGCTAAATAACCTATGTTAAGCTGCTGTAAAAAAAATTCAATAGCTCTCATTATAGCCCAGAATTTCTCATTTCCTACTTGTGGTGGGATGCCGGTTGCACCCTGGGTTGCTGTCTGGAGCATATAATGACAGTGGTTCAGGGCCCTTTAAAGGTATTCTCTTTTTACAATGCCAACAAGGTAGTGGCAGTAAAAGAAAGGGAGGGGAAAATCGAACCCATAACAATACTGGAGAATGAGAAGCATATGTGCTGACAGAGGAATGCGTTCTGTGGGGAGCTGCAGAGCGTTAGTTAAATCCGCATGGTCGATGGGTTCAGGGATGTGACAAGTAAGGAAGGCTAGTGGGAAGGTGGCAGGAGACACCAGCACAACATCCAGTTGATAAAAAGATGGGTGTTTTTACATGTGACCATGAAAGGAAGAACATTTTTAGAAGTGTTTTCAAGGGAAGACAGATGTGAAAAGGCAATGCCAAAATAGTTTTTACACACTGGACTCCATGGAGCTACATAAAGGGATAAGCATTCAAAAGTGCTTAATTTACATTCCATTTTCAAAAATTATGTCTAACAGTTAAGATTTTATCCACTACTATGTTTCAGTGCCCAAATCCCTTTTAAAAATGGAAATTCAATGTCAGGTCATTTAAATGGTTTGAACATTTTATTGTGATGCTTTGTCTTTAGTTAAACCAAGCTTCTGATAATTCTAATAGGCATGTAAATACTAAGTAGAGTTTATTATTTAAATAATTTTAATGGAAATAATAAAAGACTATTTGTTCCAGCAATATAAGCCATAGCTGTGAAACACAATATTAATTGCAGATTTCAGATAGTAATTTTTTTTTTAATTATGAAATAGCCAAATATAGATTATACAACTGCTCAGTATGAGATATGAAGATATTGCCCTAGATTGTTTCATTTCTGTGGTCATGAAAAATGAAAATTCAGAGCAAATATGGAAAATAAAAAGTAAGAACTCAAGGCATTGTTTTCACTTAGTATGTACCTAGAACTTCTTGTTCTGATACAGATTATTATAGGGAGGAATAGTTCACAGAAAAGGTGTTTGAAAGATAATCTGAAATCTAATTAAATATATGCCTGGATACTTTGCATTTTATGTGAGACAACACTGAATGCCACCATTTTAGTTAGCTTAGATAAAATTTTTGTGGAAAACTTATCATTATCTTCACAGTTTGTCTCTAGTCCATACTTTAAGCTTTTCCTTACTTGTTTCTCTTACTCTAGCCCTTCTTTTTTCCAATTGCCTGTACAATGCAACTGCTTCCCAAACTTCATTTTCTTCATTCATGAATCCAGAGCAAGCCCTTTTCAAACCAAAATCTCAAATAATACTCAGATTTGTCTAGATCCTTGTTCCATTTTATCCAAAAGATGTTCATGTCCTCTTGGTAAAATATTATAGTGATAATGTCTGCTTGGCAGTCCTTGCTTTCAGTTATCAATTGGACTGAAAATGTTCAGGCGATTGATAATTTTTTTTAGGGGGTTGTTTTTTATTTGCCTTTTTTTTTTTNTTTTTTTGGGGGGGTTTTTTTTTTTTTTTTTTTTTTTTTTTTTTTTTTTTTTTTTTTTAGTTTTAAACCTCTTGGTGAAGTTCTTAATTCACTCAATCACAGAATCTCAAAATAAACTGAGTTAGAAGCAACCTACAAGGAACACTGAGTCCAACTCCTGTCCCTGTCACCACAGAGCAGAGATCAGTGTCTGTCCCTCTCTTCCCCTCTCAAGGAAGTTGTAACTGCAGTGAGGTCTCCCCTCAGTCTCCTCCAGGCTGAACAGACCCAGTGACCTCAGCCCCTCCTCACACCCTCCTTCCCCTCAGTGCCCTTCACCATTTCCATTGCCCTCCCTTGGACACTTTCTAATGGCTTAACACCTATTTTACACTGTGGCACCCAAAACTGCCCCAGTACTGGAGGTGAGGCTGTCCCAGAGCAGAGCAGGACAATCCCTCCCTTGCCTGGCTGCTGATGCTGTGCCTGATGTCCCCAGGACAGGGCTGGCCCTCCTGGCTGCCAGGGCACTGCTGGCTCATGTTCAACTTGCCAGTGACCATTCTAATATGTAAATCTTAGCATATTGGAGGAACTGCAGAATGTTCTCTCATTGTAGAAATTTAGCAGATAGTCTCAACAAAGCTTCTTTGATCTTCTGCTGCACTTTCTTCCTTTCTAAGATTCCTCTTCAGTGCAAAACATACCTTAAAAGCTAAATTTCTGGACTTCTGATACTAGCAGTAGAATTTATCATTTCTTTTTCCATACACAATTCCACTGACATCTCCTGTGACAGCATTTGAAAGCAAAACCTCCTTGATTTACATTACATTTAAAGACCTTTGCTCCTGTGGGAGTTTTGAACTAAATAGAGTCCATCAACACTTCTCAAACCTTCTTGCTTTTTAGATTTCCCCTTGCTTAGTAATGCTAGAAAGTGAGTGGTTCCAATTAAACTTAAATGTCAGTCCTTTGTTTGCCTGTAACGATGAAGGATTCAGACAAGTTCATAACGAATAAAACTTCAATATCATTTTGATCTTGTATAAAAAATTATCATTACTCAGTTTAGATCCTATGAAACTCCCAACACATCTGGCAAAAAAGTTAGTTCTTAATTTTCAAGTCTCTGTATACTCCAGAACATGTATGGATGTCCAAACCTACTCCAGTGAAATTCCACATGAATAGAGCTTTCAGAAAGTGAATGGGTCACATCTGAGAGAGCTCAATTTCAAGGGCATGGAGAACTTTGCAAGCTGAAGCCAAAAGATATGATTCATATCAGATAAAGTATGAACTGCTTCTGCAAATGTAACCCTTGGGGATACCTAATATTGCTTATGAGGAGATGGGAGTCCAAGGAATAAGGTCAGAAGAACTTTGTAACTAGGGAAAAAGATTTTAAAATATCAAGAGAAAACTGTCAGTGGGAAAAGGTTTCACAGCTCTCAACAAAAAGTCAAAATATGCTTCTTGGAACTTGTTAGTATATATTTTTTAACTCCCATTTGGATTGTCTGGGAAAAACTCAGTCTCAAAATGCTCTGAGACATTCTTCTTAATTGTCTGAAGGTGAGGGTGGCCTACAAAGTGTTTCAATTATCAAAGAAAATATACCAGCACATTTCCCTTCAGCACACGTGGGCTTCAATTCAGCAGAGCTCTTGATTTGGTGTATGAGCTATAAGTGATTCCTTCACTAAGATCTCACTGGAAGAAAGGAAACCCAAGAAAAGCAGTGAGACTGTTTAGTCAATGAGTTACCCAAATGCTGTTAACTGCTGGCTGTGTCACAATTTTTGATCAGACTGAAGGTTTTTTGATATGGCTTCACATTTCCACAGTAATGTTGGAAACGCTCAAGTCCCATTGAGAATAGAAAAATATATGGGAACTGCTTTTCTTTCTGCAACTTCATTTTCCTCTGTGCAAGTAAAGCTTACCATTTGAGGCACAAGGGAATAAAAAGACCTTTTAAAGGGGTACTCTCTTTTTGTCTTAGAAGAAAGTGGAACAATACTCTCACTAAACAATGGATCCATTTTCCAGAGTCAAAAAGATGGCAGTCTAGAGTTCAAAGCAAAATTTGTAACTAGAAAAACAAAAAATGAGTGCACTTATGGCGGATATAGCTGCAGGTCCAAATAATGTGATTTCACAAGCATTAGTTAAAGGCATTAAATTAACTGACATTCTTAAAAATGAAGGAGATTCCTGAGGATTAGGAAGTGGCAAATACAACTCCATTAGTTTAAAAAGGGTCAAGAGATTAAAGACCAAGAAACTGAGACCAGGGAATTTAACATCTGTTGAAGAGAAATCTTGGAAACCTTAAACTATGCAGTAGGAAGAACACCTGGGAAAGTGGTTTTGTTAAGCAATGTGGAATCAAGCAGTTTGTGTTTAACTAACTATAAATGCCAGTAATTAATAGACCTCATCTGCTGGAGTTACTTGAAAATAACACTTTTGTGATAAGAGAAAGTGAACTTACTGGTTGTACATAGCAACGCTCAGTCAGACACTAAGATGTATAAAATAAAGATGAGGCAATAGGCCAAAACCCATGCTGGATAGTAATGATATTTAAGAACGTGGAAGAAAGGTTGGGGTATTTTTAAATTATAAAAGGGTTCAAATGGGAATAACCGAGTGGTCAGTTTGGGTTCTCTATAATACATAATATAGATGTAAAATACTGTCAGTGTAAAGCTATTAAAAGTAATACTCAATCATAAAGTAAATTTTGATATTGTAGAGATTTGTACGTTTATGCACTGTACCATTACTGACTTTAAAAAAACTAATGGATTTTGGAGGAATTTCAAAAGTATATTGCCATACAGTCTTGTTTGTACGTCTTCTATTCATTCATTCTGATTTGCTCTAATTAAACCTTGTTTGCAACTAGAAACAAGAGTGTTTGGAATAAAAGTAATTCCTATCTGTGTTTTTATACTGAGTACAATGGAGTTTCAGTAAGAACTGGGACCCTTAAATAGGAAGTCTACAAAGGATTAGTCAATGATTATGTGTGTGATTTTTCTCAGCAGTGAGAGTGTATAAAATCACTAGAGCCCTCTAGCTTAAAAGCCAGGGGTGGCTTTGAGGAAGAGTAAAAATCCAGGAGCACCTGGGCTCCAACCCCAGCACTGCTGCAGATGCCTTGTGCTGGTATGTTCTTCTACTGCCTATGGTTTAGTTTTCCCTTCTGTTAAACAGAGATAATAAACCCAGCAGGTTTTATGAGGTTAAAGGTGTTAAAGTTGTGAATTCCTGTAAAAACATAGAAGATGTTATACAGAAGATATACAGAAGAAGATAAACAGAAGATATACAGAAATACAAAATATTTTTCTTCAGAAGAAAATGTGCGGCACATTAAGCACAGAAGGAGATCTCATTTGGTGTGAATCAGATGAAGTGCTTCACCTACTGTCTCAGGTTATAAACCTCTTGACAAGACTTAGGTATTAATATGTCTCCAGATGCATTTGACCTCCTTCTCCTATACCATCATCAAGCCTGTTACTGAAATAGTGATGTTAGCTAGGATTGGGCAAGAAAAGAAACCACAGCACAGGTTTAACTCCCTGTGCTGCTTCTCAGAGAGGGACATGATAACCTATGGAGGCCCTGCACTCTCAGGTGACACAGAATTAAGCTGTCATGAGAAATTCTTATGAGAAACCTTCCTGACTCAGTTATTTGACCAGCTGATCCCTGATGCTCCAGTTTCTGTGGCAGATTCTAGGGAAAGGTCTGTCCCCCCACAGGAGAACATCTCGAGCTGTTCTCCAGCTTGCCTGCAGCCTCGCTCTCCAGTGTGGTGAGTGGCACATTGGGAAACAGGACTTGACAGAGTTCAGGACCCAAATCACCCAGAAGAGCGTGAGCAAAGAACTTCCAGCAGAAAGTAGATGGAAACTCTTTTTATACACTGAGGTGAAGCCAAACGAGGATTTTAAAGAATAATTAGACCAATAGGAAAGGAAACCTCGGTTGAAAAGTCTGTTTGAAAAGCAGGTTTTCTAAATAGATGCATTATGACTCCTAGTGAAGAAAGATGCTTATTTTAGTAGCTGGATGAAATGCCTCCCAAAGGACCTGTTTTCTGTGTTTATCCTCAAAGGATTACAGACTTTAAGTATTTTTTTTTCGTAGCTTTTTAACCTAAGTTCTGTCTCCCAAAATGCAGCTCTTTGCAGTGTTGATTTAATCAATATTTTTCAGTATAATCCCTGTGTTTTTCCTTTGTTCAACTGTGCAGAGGGGGCTAAAACAGGGAGCTCAAGCTATCCAAATTGGTTACTTGTCTCTAAGTATTAATTTGCATTCATCATTGCTGAACTGTGTTTGCTGTTTATTTGACCTATATGTCAGCTGATGTTTTTTTGAGCACAACACAGTTCTTATGATTCTTTTAAACATTGTGTGTTCATCTCAATTTCATAAATCAATCTCAGACAAAAATATGATATTTCCTGGAAACAAAACCCATGTTTCCACTACTGCCCTGTCCGTAGAACCAGAAACAAATCAACATAGCTTCGTTGGCTCCAGCTGGGAGTACGGATTTTAAGCAACTAAAAATCTCAGCTGTGATATATTGTGGTAAATGACCTTCCTGTACTCTGGTCCAGATTCATCCCATTTTGCTTTTTATAACTAAGACACCTTTCTGGGAGCATACTCACATTATCTACAGTCTGTTAATTGAAAAGTAGAAATAAGAAAAGCAAAGGTATTGCCAGAGATTTTAGCTGTAATTACTTTTTTTTCTGGACATATCAGTTTAGGGTGATTATGTAGCCACCTTGCACCACTCAGATCAGTACCTCAAACTGTGGGATGAATCTGAGCTTTAGATCTTTCATCCAGGATGGCTGAGGGCAAGTAGGAGTCAACTTCAAGTTTAGGCACTCCAGTGTAGATGTCTAAAGAAAAAGATACAAGGAGTGTTCCTTCACTATAAGTCTGGTTAGTCACTGCAAATTACTCTTAGGTTTGTGTGAGGAAGACAGGGCAAATTATTTTTTTCAACACACAGAGCACATTTGTTTTAGCATGCCAAGAGCTGGCTGAACTTCCTATATTCTCCAAAGAACATAAAAATCAAAATCCTAACTTATAAAAGTTCTTGTATGATATTTCAGACAAAAAGATCCCCAAATACCTAGTTTTGTAGCCTTCAGCTTTTGACTGGAAATTCGGGTTCCCTGGCTGAACCCCCTCTCCTAACTAGTACATTGGTATCCAGCCTAAATGAGAGGAGGTGACTTCTATCATGTTGTGCAGGAAGTAATCCTCTGAGCTGGGGCATAACAGGGCTTGGACCTTACTCCTATTAGGATGCACTAAACTCATCACAGCAGGGAAAAAATTTCCAAGTAAAATATTGTGATTTTCTCAAAGAAGTTTTGAAGGAATTTTTGATCAAAATGAAACAGACAAGTACCAAAACACCATATACAGAAATGCACTTTTCACTAACAATAAAATATCTAATCCAAAATTTAGACAATAATTTAGTCAGATTTGTTGGTCATCTTCTACAGTCGACCAAAATCCCAATAATCATAAAGTATATATTTTTGATATATGATCATTAGTGAGTCAAAAAGAAATTGATTCTTCTCACATTTTCCATGTTCACTTGAGTGACAAGCTCTCTGAAATAACGTTATTCCTGCTTTACAAGCATTTACAATAGCTGAATTGCTGTAGGCTGAATTTTGGTCTTATGACCACCTCTCTGCATGTCCAGGAAAACAGCCTATATTTAGCATCTCAATGAAAGATTTCATTTCTCTGGTACCTGAACGTGTTCTGGGTCAGACACAGCAGAGTAACAGTGAAGGATGAGAAAGGTGAGCATTGCACCAAGATAAGCTTCTTCCCTCCTTCTGCACCATAGTCTTCCAGTTGAAGTATTTGTAAAAGCTTCTTTATTTTACAAAGAGAAAACTACAAAGCAGCAGAAACAATCTAGCAATATTTTCTCCATGTTTCAAAAATGTGGGGTTTTTATTTCTGTTGTAAATCAACAAATCTCCAAGTGAAAATCTGACCTGACATTTAAAGCTATTGACAGGCCATGCAAAATACCAGGAAACAAGAACAGCTGAGCTGGGAAACTGCTGGAAAACCTAGGAATTGTTTTGCCCATTCATGTGATGGGGAAGATAACACCTACCACCCTCTCCAGAGCGTAGTGCTTTACAGACAGAGAATAAGTGGGGCTTTGCATGGGAAACCTTACACATTTTTGCATTAAAGTAAGCTGTCAAACAATATCCATGAAGCTGCTTAGTTCCTTGTAGTTCAATATTTCTGAGGAACAGCCAATGGGAAAAGATCATAGGTTTAAGGGCTAGACTACTAAATTTCCTGAAGACTTTGCGCCAAATATCCAGTGAAATAATCACACCAAATAAGCATTAGCTTACCAATCTATATTTTGTTCCATAGCCAAATAATGAAAATTTGATAAGACATGATGTTTTTTTAAGTGGAAAAAACCACCTTAATTTACATTCCATATGGCAAAATTGGGGAAAATGGGCAATGAAATGTTAGAAAAAAGGTGAGACCAGCCAAAACCTTGCTTGTTTTTCCAAGACTGTGTTAGGTACGAAAAAAAAGTGGCTTAAATCAGAAATGTACCACCAGAATTAACGTTTCTCAGACCTGTCAGGCCAATAAGCAGACAGTCAGTGTATAAAGAACAGCCAGACATTTTATTAGTTTTTTTTCCAAATTTTTCAGTTTTCAGGAATCTTAAGCTGAGATTTGTTTTCTAGCTGCTTGTGAAAACAAAACATTATTCCTAAGCATTTCTCAGAGTGTCGTTAAGAAGATTTTAATTATAACCAAGACCAAAGTTTGTTCTTTTAATAACCCCCCTGTCCCCACCAAAGGATATAAATCAGAGGTGAATTAGGAGAATTAGCATTCATGATGCTCAAGAAAAATATTGCTTGCAGGAAGGGGAACTGACTGGCAC